>JAACJT020001409.1:0-15183 GCA_009936485.2 Gymnarchus niloticus | reverse complement strand
ACTGACTTTAAAATACTTTTACTTACTTATAAGGCCTTACATGGTTTGGCTCCAGAATACTTGACTGATCTTTTGGTTCCTTACCCCCCCCCCCCCGTTTGCTTCACTCTCAGGGGACAGGTTACTTATTAGTTCCGAGAGTAAACAAAGCTATGCTGAGCTGCAGAGCATTCTCCTACAGAGCAAGATCAGAAGAAAAGCACTTTTATTTGTGCTGGATGAGTCACTTATGTGAGTCACTGTAAATTTTGTGTCATGGACTTCGTGCTCCAGGGCGCTTGAGGGCTTATACTGGGGATTCCAGCGAGTTTGGCGGCTCTATCGGACTGGATTGACTTTAAACTCCAAAGCCGAAAATACTACATGATAACATTAGTTAAGAATAAGTGCTGCCGGGTCATTAAGCTCAACAAAGCACATCTGTGTTAAACGGAGATGAAAATAATGACTCTTTTTACTAAATCGATTCTCTTGAATTAGTTCAACTGAAAGATCGGTCAGATCACTTCATTGATCAAACTTCCAACACTTCCCCCCTTGAATATTTCTTGCTCCTGTATTTTTTCTCATTAGAGGGTCCCTTTTCTGTTTAATAATATTTTAGGATCAACTTATGGTCAATTAAATATACATACACTATATATATTAAATTATTTTAGCCATTTTCTAAGACTTATAGACAACATCTTGTCAATTTAAGTGGGTAGCAAAAAGATTCTTAGTAAATGAACAAATCAATGCTGCACAACTTCTTTTGTTAAAAGATTAGTTAAAAATAATGAATTGTTCCTAAGTAACATAAGTCTGTTACTATATGTATGCCGGCTCACGGTAACTGTAGGCTGATACACATAAATTGCTACGAACATAAGGTGTGATTATATTAGGCCTATGCTAAACAGGATAGAATTAAGTGTGGTATTTTATTTCGGTCTCAAAAGTGGAAAAGGTGAAAACAGTAGCTAAATACTATCCACCTTGTAAGACTGAAAGCTCACATTGTTAACGGAGAGTAGCTAGAGGAGGAAACATCACCAGCAGCATGGGTGTACATCGTCTGACGGTAGTTCAGACAGGATAAGAATAAACGTCAATTAAGAAACTACGTGTACAAACTACAACAGGACAATCGTGCACAGAGTTTGTACACGGAAATCGAAACATGCTTTATCCCATAATGACACCACTTACAACTGACATTATATTTTATGTTTACCGTGTCTATATACAAATTGGCATGCAATCCATCTGCACAACCTAATTTCCTAGCGTTTCAGAAAGCCCTTGAATGGGACACTCAGAAATTGGCGTAAAGAGGAAGTGGTAGAGTGGGCATTTTGCTGGTGATTCCCATCTAGATAAATGCTTTTAAGGGGCTCTTAACATCCAAACAGTTTCCCTGACACTATTCCAACTGTTTTATACTGTAAGCTATTTGCCAATTTGGACGTTGGTGCACAGATGTTTCTCTGCCATATTAAATTCAGCTTTTTGGCTTGTTTTAGATCACTGTCTAAGCACACTTTCAGAGCTGCCGCTGTCTCCTCTCAGGCTCTGTAGCAGTCTGTTAGGGGGCCATCTGTGGTCACATTGAGTGTTTTTTATGTATTTGCTTATTTATTTTCTCAACAGATACTATAATCCAGAGCAACTGACAAGTGTTGGAAATCGTACAGCCATGGTGTGTTCACAGAAATAGTTAATAGTTTGGACCGTTGATAACTCCATTGCCAAATAACAAGCTGCCATCTAATCTGGCGTCTCCCAAAACTAAACAAACAGTGGAGGATTATCAGTGCGTTTCTGGCCCAGTGAACATGCTACCAAGTGGAAGGACATATGGGAAGTCTCAGCGACTTGGGTGCCTCCTCGCCGTTCACCACAGCTGGGGTCCATTTGCTCAATGCTCCCTTATCACCGTACGTATTACTGAGCAGGATGATGGTACCTGAAACAGTTTGTGATCAACTCATAATAGCTGAAAAGTAATTGATTTGTGTTCTTTGACGAGTATGTCATGTGGGATTGTGCCTTAGCAGGTGCCTTTTATACTTTCGCATTCAACAACTAAGTCCAAACTAAAGCACAACTAGTCAAATGCACCTGCTCAGGACAGCATTTTTAAATTTTTCATTTAATGAGAAGTTGGCTTGATTCGTGTGGTGAAATATTAGGCACCATGTGTGGTAAATCTACTTATCAGTCAGTGAGGTAAGTTCAAACAAATGTGAGATTAAATTCCATTAAGTTTAACAAGAAGGAGGGAGAAAATTCAATTTTAGTTTTGCTAATAAAGAACATCACCACAGGACTGTGTAGTTTTGGTTGTGATGGCTAGGTCTGGAGGTATGTTGGGCTTACAGTCTTCTTAAAACAATACCTTACTATTGTTTGTTTTTAACAAAAAGGTGTTTTTACCACCATCAAGTGCCCTCAAATTGTACATTAGCAGCTCCAATTATTTATGGGATATTAATAATCTACAGCTGCAAAAGCAAATTATGAACATAAAAGGAAGGACACAGAAAAAAATGGGGACATTGGACCTTCATCATTTGTCCCTGGAGATATGACTTCTGTTTTCACATTTAAAAGCTGTAATGGCATAGCATAAGGGAAAGTATCATTTTTCTTGCATAGTAAGGAATAACAGACATTTATTTCCATTTAACTCTTGTGAGACTACAGGGCACCACCTTGGGGTTAGCCCCCTCCTCTTAGTGACTTTTCTGTGACAACGATCCATGTTCATCCATCTCTGGGTCTGACGTCTTTCAAAACAGAAAAGCTGTGTGTTAACCCCAGTGACGGAAAACTGTAATTAGCCCGAATTGCCAGAGCTTCATTAGACTATGCTGCCCCAGTCATTTGTCACCATGACAACAGTTGCTCAACAGATGCTTGTCACATATATATTTTGTGAAATTGATCATTTCTGAGGCATCCAATGAATGGACGTGGAGGAGGACCCAAGTTTGAGAATTCCTGGTAAAGAAAACAAGAAAACTCATAAAACAAATAGGAGTCAAGCATGAAAACCAGACCAAGGAAAACAAAACACTGAACACTTTGCCAGAAGTCAATTTGCACAATGCTAATTAACCAAACTGATGAGCCACAGGTGTGTCTAGTATTGAAGTGAAGCTGGGCAGGAACCTACTGGGCATAGCTGAATGGATGTTTGGCTTGATGCAGACGTGATAGTATCCACCCTCCCAACAGCTACTGAAGCCCTAGATCATCTATCAGACAAGCAATTCCAAGGGTAAGGAGCAGAGTGAGTGCAGTGGAAATCCTCAGTGAGGGATGGGTACAGAATGTCACAGGTAGGGATCCATGATTGCTCCTCAGGCCCACAGTCCTCCTAGTCCACCAAGTACAGTAACTGACCACCGTGGCACATGGAGACCAACAATTCACAGACAGAGTATGCAGGTTCCTCACTAACATTTTCAGGGGAGTAAGACAAGTTCATAGGATTGTAGAAAACCGTCTTGAGCAGGCAAACATGAAATGTATGTTACACACAATACCAGAGTGGCAATTGGAATAGATAAGTTACAGAGTTAATGTATTTTATGAACTAGCATGGATGGACATACCAGAGGTTGCATTTTTTGGAGAGGAGATGGAGCATGATGTCCTGGGTGAACAACCAAACCTGTTGACCATAGTGGAACAAGGGAGCAGGATAGTGACAGTGGTCAGTGAGTCGCTTCTGCACACAAACAACTCCCCAGAGCTGAGTTTTCCCATACTTGACCACTGACCCACTGGGTCTAAACCCTTTATTCATGGCTAGGACTCCATCTCTCAAGGGAATAGCTGGAGCTAGTAACTTAGGAACAGATTGTCTCATATTGAAAAGTAAAATGCTGTGTCCTGTTTTCTTGTTTTGAACCAGTACAGAACCCATTTTTTCCCAGATTTCATTACACTTTGCTTCATACATATATATATATTTCAAGTCACATGTTTTACCTGTGAGACTCACGGTGTTCAGGATTTGCTATTATCTCACCGCTGTTAGATGTAAATCTCACCCGTTGTCATGTGCTCAAATAAAAAAAAAAAACAGGTTGTTAGTATCCCCAGGGGAGTTTCTTCAGACTGGAAGTGGCAACCCTACATATGATTGCCAATGTTTTGAAATGTGAAGTTCATTGCAACTCCTTTTTTTTCTCATCAATATTTGTTAAAAGAATTCCCATATTACAGTGTTATTTAATCACTACTATATGTGTTTGTTTATGTTTACTGGGCTGGTTTTGTTATTTATGCAGCCGCTTATTCAGTCATTTCCAATGGGTCTTCAGCAAGTCTCAACATTTAAGTTCCACTGTCAGTTTCTGTGTATTTTAGATTTGATTTAGATAATCAATGGAAAATCCACATCCTGCGATTTCCGTTCAGCTGAAATTGCCATAGGCGTTTACATTTATGTCCAAGTTTGAGTCAGCACTGCCTTCTTCTGTCTGTGCCCGTCATACACTACACGATTGTCTGTGTCAGCTAACAAATCCAACTGTTGCAAAATTGACAAACTAGTATCGACTGATGCAAACTTGCTGCGATTGTGAATCAGAGGTAAAATCAGGCTAAAAACCATCTAGTGTAACCCCAGCCTAAGTGTAAATCCCAAATGATCAAAGAATGCTCATCATATTTGGATTTTGAATTATAGTCCTTAATCTGTAACAATGTTTTGTGGTGTTCCAAAGATCTTGAAAACTTGATTAAATACACATTCAGCCAGTTCCATTGCATCAGGTAAATTCAGGCAGAGTATTGGGTAGCACATTCAAGGAAATTTATCGACTATTGACTAGCAGATCCTAATAAAGAGGAGTAGCTCTGTTATGAAGTCCAGTGCAGAGGGCATGATGAAGGACATCCATAATCTCCCATCTATTGGGACTTACTACGCAAGAACGAGGCAGGATGGTTTCTGAGACTGTAGGACTATGAGGGGGTTTGAATGAGTGGGAAAGAGCTTCTCCCTAGGTGTTCTTCATTTGCGTCTATATATAACTGAAATTACACTGAATGAAGAACAGGGCCCACTGGTATGCGTTCAAAGACTCAAACACAGACATTAACAAGTATCGATAGTTACACAATATACCATGAAACACTGTTGATATTTGTGATGCCACAAAAATAATAAAGGCTTTTCCAAACCAAAATCTCTGGTTCAATGATGACATAAACAGCCAACTATAGGAACAATAAGATGCTGTCAACTCAAGAAACTGTGAGCAATTTGGGAGCTCCAGGTTTGAAGTGGAGCAAGCCTTCAGATGTGTGTTCATATTTCTCTACCTCACAATACCAGTGGTGTGGTACCCCCCTTTAACGGTGTCATCACCGTTACTAATTACTAAGGTTATCAGCATGCTGGTAACCCTGTCTTTTTCTGCTTACTTCAAGGCTTTAAGCTGCACTGAGGAGGACAGCCCCACTCCCTGGTTAGAGCAATTAGCAGCCACCAGCCGTGTCCTCCTGGCTCTCTTCATAGCTAGTTTTTGAGCTTACCATGAACAACACATTGTTGCTGTCCTGCTGCAAAGTGCTGTATGAGGCCTGCTGATGTGTGGTGGATTCCCAGTGGATTGTTGTGCCAGACACCTTATGCAGTACAATAATTTATGATTGAAATTCAAGTTAAGAGGCTTTATTCAGACTTGAACCAACAACCTTTGCTGCCAACTATCTGTATTGTGAATAAGCTAATGTTGTGAAATTGGTTCAGGTGGTGAGACAATGGCCGGAAGTGTACATGTTAGTATCAGCTGCCTGGCTGTGGCCTTATGGGTCATTGCATTTACTGGAGGATCCATGCTGCAGGCACCTTGTGGAGACCACCTGCATCCTCTTTTCATTATCAAGAACAGCTGGCATGGCTGAGAGGAAGGAAAATATGGAAATGCCACCCTTTCCCCTGTCTCCCTGTGACTGAGGTCCTGTGACACTTTTAATTGGTTTGAAGTGGAAACATAAACCACACGAGCTTCACTGGTAGAACAAGATGACAGGTTCATTCAGAGGTAGGGAGTGCTGGCTTTCGTTCAACCTCAACCTTGATTCTGTAAATCTAGCCATTAGATACAAGTGGTTACCTCGTGTCTCATGTCAATCAACTGATAACTCAGAGACATGCCTTTGACAGACCTGGGTATAATACTTGCATATCTCATAGCCCCGTTCGTTCACCAACATGTTACTTATTTTTACGCAGGATGTTTTATATCGTTGAGGTTAAGCACTCAAAGCTACAACAGGGTCTCTCTTTCCGGTACTGACCTTGGTGAACCTTTTGATTTCAAACCCAGTTATCTGACCAGTAATCATCATAGTAAAGCCACATCCATCCATCCATCCATCCATCCATCCACCCACCCATCTATCTTCAAGGGTTACAAGACTAAAGCTACATGTTCCTCATTTTCCATATCAGTGTTAATATTTACTCATTTAGATGCCCCTGTTCTTTCCTGGAGTTCTACTGTATTTGTGCTGATGTTCACTCCAGGTCAGCACTTAAAAAATGGAGCAAACCAGTTAAGTAAGCAATTAGGTTGAATATGCTTTTATGCACTGCCATTTGCACAAAAACACATGCCACTTTGCATGTTACTCTTGCAAATAATTATGGAAAATATAGATTAGATTTATATCCCTTCTTCAGTTATTTAAACTAATTGGTTAAAGTAAAAATACATCAAACAGGGGGCCTATGAAAGCATTGCTGGGAAACACTGCATTATGGGGACCATCTCCTCAACCTCATTTTAAATAACATTTTCTTCCTCAGAATCACATAATTAATGCTGACCACTCATAATGTGTGGCTTTAGGTTCCTGTGTTCTGACTGTATGACTCAATAACCAATAAGGAAATTTATTATCAATAATTCATTTGCTACTTATTCATATTAATGTATGGGCTTTTCACTGTAAACAAACGCCATGTTTTCTGTGTCTGCTTCTTCTCTCCATTAGTTTTTCCACATTCACTGAATCTACACTCAAGATCCCAGTTCATCAGTTTGTGACATATTCCAGTTAACCTGCAGAAATTAATATAGTCCTGCAGAACAGTGATTTGAAGATTTTTCAAAAGGATCAGACGTAATACATGATTTAAAAATACTTATATTAATTACTGGAATTGTTTACTTATTCTGCATCCATTGCTGACACAGATGTTTAATTATGCACACATACATGCATTCTCTAGCATCAAACGTTGGCAGTAGAATGCATCATGCTGAAGCTTAGTGATTTTTCATGTGGCAACCATTATAGGATGCCATCTTTCCAAGAAGGCAATTTGTCAGGTTTCTCCCATGGTCAACTGTATGTGAAGAAATTATTGAGTGGAAACATCTAAAAGCAACAAGAGTTCACTTGTGAAGCGGTAGGTTGCACAAACAGAAAGGGACCTGATCGCCCAACATCAATACCCAGCCCCACTAATGTTGTTATGGCCGAATATCAGAAAATCCCACCAATGATATTCCAACATCTAATGGAAAACCTTTCAAGAAGAATAGAGGCTATTATAGCAGCAAATGGAGGACAGGCTTCCTATTTATACCCTTTAGTTTTGGAATGAGATGTTGCACAGGCAGGTGTCCACATACTTTCTGAAATATAGTCTAATTTCAGACACTGTTTAGATTTAGAAATATGTTCATAATTTTCTCATCTTTGTGATGATCTGGGAGTGCCACGCCCCCTGATTGCCCGATCCTGAGTGTCAGAACCCATGGCTCCCCTTAATTGAGTCCTGCATTCCACATAACCTGGGTGAAATGTGGGAGGAGCCACAGCTGGCACCCATTGGCAATTAGCTCCTTCGGGGCATAAAGGAGCAGGAGTAAGCCAGGAAGAGAGAGACAGGACTTGTGGGCCTACTGAAGGATGAGCTGTGGAAGTGCTAAGGGAGACTGCCACCTGTCATGAGGAATGACTGTCTCCCAGGACCATGCAGCCTCATGTGGTCACATCCTGCTCAACCAGCCTTGTATGTGCTGCTGTGTCCTTCTGTTCCAGTTAATAAATGCAACTCCCTTTGGGAGCTGCAGCCACAACTTTGGTGGTCCATGTCTGTCCCCTGACATCTTCATTTCCTGATTTTTTTTATTTTTTTTTTCCCCCATGGGATATGGTCCTAATTCAAAACTGAACAAACAAACACATTGACTGTATCTCAAAGCTGAGGAGGAGGGGGAAGAGAAGTGGACACCTGGAGAGGTGCCCATTCAGGCCACAACTCCTGTCTATATTATTGGTGAACATACATTGGCTGAATAATAGAAGACATGAATTACACTGCCAAGTCAATTCTCAGTGGGGGATGAAGGACTGTGGTAGCTTTACCTTCTTGGAAACTTGGCTGAACCCCAGCATTTGTGGGTAGCTTTCTGGATTTACAGTAGACTAAAAGGGCCACTCCAGTGAAAACAGAAGCAAGTCGAGCAAAGGTGGCATACACTTTCTAATTATCAAATCCTGGTGTATTGTTCAGCTAACATTGAATAGCTCATGGCCAACCCTTCTACCTGCTCCTGGAATTTAGTGCTGTTTGCATCTAGCTGCAAAGAAATACCAAGGTGGCTCTACGTGAGCCATACAGCATGATGATCAAACATGAGATTCTGATGTTTCACCACCATATTACAATCGCTGCAAAAGGTAACAACATGCTGGTACAAGACCAGTTAAAGATTGTGTTAGGCAGCTACCATTTGGTCAGATGACATTGAGGAAGGAGCAGAGCAAACACGTGTTGCATGTGTAGGGTTAGCCGGACACACCAATACAAGGGATGGTGTGTAGCTCTATGGATTAGCTGTCCCTGCCTGTAAGAGGAAGGTTGTTGGTTCAAATCTGTAACTGACAAATCAAAGGCCCATAACCCTGAAAGTGCTCTAGGGGTATTGGATAAATGCCTGACTCCAAGCTTGCTCTCATCTGTATGTGTGTCTCCCAGTAAGCATGATGGGATTCAAATGTACTGTGCACAAATGGCAAAGAAATAATAATAACAAATGCAGCCTAGTGGTAGTATTTGTGCTTGTTCCAGGTAAGGTATAGTGTGCAAGTCTACATATTACTGTGCCATCCATACATTTTTGTAATTTTTGCCTTCTCTCCCTCTTCTAGGAGTTGTATTTCCTTACTTTCTATGACCGGGCTTGGAATTAGTCCTTACTACTGTGGCTCATTGGGCTACCAAAAATGGTTGTCTTTCTATGGTCAATAATTTCTGTGAAAAGTCCTGTTCCTACGATTCTGTCTGTACAGGCTTCCTTGAGGGGCGGGGAGGTGTCAATGCAATATGCTTGATTTTGGGCCTCCTGGTATGTAAATTTGGGTTTTCTGGCCTGTTTCATGTCAAGTGCATGCACTGCTGCTGCCAAAAGGTCCTTAACGTTGAGGTAAATTAATGTGGGAAGCACCATACTGCCTACAAAGCACACTTCTAACCACCTTGCACAATTCCTCCAAAAGTGTCTCTTTCTTTAATGTTCAGTTCCCTAAGCCCATGTTTCCATTAACTGAGATGAATGATGGTGTTAGGAGGAAGGAGGCTTCAAAGCCTGATGCGGGTGGAGAATCACCACACAATGCCAATTATCAACTTGTTTAGTATTCTCATTAGATCCTGGTTGTTAGTGCAGGATAATCCTGTTCACTAAAGGTCTTTAAACCTAATTTATCCTATGGCCTTCCCATACGGCCTACATCTAAATCTTCTGTGTCTTATAGTTCAGTGTGGCAAAACTGTGGTTTCCAAAAGTAGCATTACATTCAAATAGTGGAACGTACATAAAGTGACTAGCAACAGCATGATGTCATTCCCTTTCTTTGAAAACCATAGAAAGTGTAGCGTATGTGCACACTACATAATAATCAAACAGTATTAAAACAAAATTCCAAAAATACACATATCAGCTGCAGATGCTTACATATAATTCCTGGATCCCATTTGTTGTACACAAACTATTGGGTTAGCTAACTAAATTATAGGATATTTTGACAATAATTCTGGGGTCTGTTCCAGAAATCGAGATTAAGAAATCCTGTAGTTAAACTTGAATTCTGACCGGAGAAAACTAAAAGCCCAACTTCAGGATTTGTCAACTTCCTAAATCTCCCTGAATTTCTAGAATTAGAATTAATAGAATTCATGACTATAGGTTAAGCCTGCTTTCTGGAATACCCCCTTGGAGTTTTGGTTCATGAAACCAAGCTGAGGCTTTCTCCTGTCAGGCTGCTGTGGCAAAGTGTTCTACAGCTTAATCCTTAATCTTACAATATGAATTAATATTATTATTCAGTTTACTCAATCCTGGATCTGACAGGTTATGGTGGATTTGTTTAGCGACATACAACAAGCAGAGTCCTGTACTTATCACTATCGAGAAAAACAGGTAGAAACTACAAAAATTAACTTGGTAATTATCTGAGAAACCAGGTAGCCTCTTTGACAATCAATCAGTTTTCCTAATGCTTCACTTGAGGTGACTGCTTGCCAATTGTTAGTTTCCATGGATACCAGCTGGCCTTAATGACTCCAAGACACAAGGGGCAAAAAAACAGAAAAGCCAACAGATAGTTTAGTCTTGGAAGCTGAGCAACAAGGGACAAGTTGAGCTATACTTAGTTCTTTGATTTAGTGTCATGTATGTATATGCTTCTTTAGGCTTTGTTGTTGGATCTTTGTTTTCTTTCTGTAATGTGTGGTTTAATTCTTTTCTTTTAGTGTCCTCTGCTCATCATCAATATGTGCATACTGCCTTGAGGCCCAAAAAGATATGAACTGAAATCCATTCTACTAGCACTGGTAACTTGACCTCTGCACTCTTGCTTGTGCTACACCTAAATGGTAAATTTGGGCTTGTATCACTGATCTTTAACCAACCTGCCATTGTCTATAATTCTCAGCTCCTTGCTTTGCTGGACTGCAAAGAGATTCCTCCTAATGCTAATAGCTATCACACTACACAATCTGGCCTTCCTAATGGTGGTCTTTACCTGAGCAGGCTTGAATATCCAAGTGACACTGGGTTTACCAAGAGTGCTGGCAGCTCCAAGCCAAGTATGATTAAACCTGGCTCCAGCACCTTTGGCTCTACCCTCACTCAGGGTTTGCCTAGCACTGATGGGAATGCAGCTGTCAAGCCAACCCCTAGTAATATTTTGTTGGATTACCTACTAGGCTCAAGCTGATACATTGGCATGGGTGTCAGCCCTGTACCAGTTGACTTGGACCTTCCCCAGAGATTGCATGTAGGTGGTGACTCTAGATCTTCTGGAAGCAGCTATTCCTTTGACCAAGATACTGTCATCCTTGACCAACACAACCCAACAATGACTAATCTTGTACCTGGCAATTCAGGCCTTACCTGGCAGGAGTATAGGCACCAGCAGAGAGTGGGTATCCCAGTTATGTTGATTCCTAGTAACCGGAGCAGCAGAGGTGTATTCCCAGGATATGATGGCTCCATTCCCCTAAGACCTGGCTCCTTCAAAACTGAGTGTGCTCAAGGTACAAGCACTACTGGTGACCATACTGCTACCTTACAGAGGAGAGACACTAAGTATAGTGGTAATAAGAATGTTGGGTTTGGCCCTTTTAATTATGCTTCTGGCAAATGGCTTGCTGGTGCTCCTGCTTTCTGACACGGTTCAGCAGCAGATACACGAGAAGCTGGCGACTGGCTCCCTCTTGGGTTTGTCCAGCATGGTAGCTATTCCCCCACTGTTGGGCCTAGCAAACCTGGGGCTGGCTACTGTACCTATGAGCTCTGCTGTTGCCCAGCAGGCATCTACTACTGTACAAGGAGGCGGAAGAGTTGCTCCTGAACTTGTTCACCATATTAGTTATATCCCCCCCTGTCCGTTGGGCCCTGCTGGATGCGTCTGCCCCTATGGACTTTAGCTTGACCCAGCAAGGTGGAAGAGTTCTGCCAGGAATGGTCCTACAGAGTAGCTTCAATCACCATGCAAAATCTTTTGCTTCATGCAGTAGATGAGGAAGTGTTCATCTGCTTAAGACCAGTAAGATTTCTGAGATCAACATCCCTTAAAATCATACTGATGAGTACCTGACAGAGAACTATTTTGATAAGGAATATTTTTGTTGGGCTGCTAAACCTATATAATAGAAATTTGACAGGCTGTGGTTGCACATGGACTGTGCTACAGACACACTGTGTAGGGCTGGGATGTTTGACTGACAGCGTTCTCTGTCCTGTGGTGACACAGAGAACCTCAGCAAGTCTGCTATCTCTTTGCTGTAGGAAAGACACCCACTGGTTTATACATACTAGTATGTTTTATGTAGGTCTTGTGGCAAAAACAAAAATTAATCTCCATGCTTAGTTAACATTTCCCCTTTTGCCTTGCAATAATAATTATTCCTTTATTATTGAAAGAAAACATCCCCTGACAATATGTGGGGGGAAAAATATCTTATGGTAGAATAACCCTGTGAATGGATTTAAAAATAATGCATTAAGTTATACATTCCATCTCAGGCAAGTAATTAAATCAAACAATGGATTAAAGGAAATGCCTGCTTACAGCATGTTCCTTGTCTAATAAAACAATTTCCTTTGCCAGGTTTTCCTCTCTGGAGTTTTCTTCCCGGTTTGTAATGCCTCTTTCCATAGCACCTGTATAGTACCTTCACGTGCTTCTAATGGCAGTTAAATATTGTATACATTCATATGAAGCACACCATTCTTTAATGATAGTATTTGCCGCTACCTCAGAAATTGCTGCTTCATCCTCCATGCCCGTCTCCTGAAATACATGCTAATTTCAAATAATTACTTTAAATATTAACTTGGATATTGCAGAGTAAGTCCTTTTTATCTCTCTGTCCTGAGGACACAGATTCGGTGTTTTCACTGGTCAGTAAATGAACAGTCTATTTTTTTATTAAACAAAAAAATTGGCGTTGTAGGTTCTTCCTATGGATACTATATAGACCCACACACTCTTACGACCGAAGGCTCGTGTCACACAGTAACCCAGCACAGCACCAGAGGGTAGGGATGGGTATTTTCTTACCAGAGTAATCGATATAACCGATACTTTGATGCTTAAGTGCTACCCTTTTGGCATCAATTACCATTAAATCAAGTATTTTTTTTTTTACTGTACAGTGTGGTCACAACATTCTTGCTGAAATATGAATTCACTGCTGACCTTCCTACACTTTTAGATTCCAATCAGTGCATGTTTCTGCTACAGAACACACTGTGTCCTCGAATCCCTGGACCCACACTATGTCAAAACGTGGGTCCTACTTTAAGTATATGCAGTAAATTGCTAGAAGCATTACTTTCACATATTGTGGGTGCCAGTGTTCAGTCATTGAACTATTGTCAGGCTCATCTTGCTGTTCTGTAAGTCTCTTCTAAGTGTCTTCCCACATTGCCTATGTTGTACCTCTGCCTCAAACCTTGCCTGGTGATTCCCATACTCCATGCCATCCCCGTTCCATGGAATATTCATCTCAATATTCTACCTACCCAGTCCAGATATCTGCTGGGTTCTCTGCACTCAGATCTCCAATCTACTTCATTGCTCATCTTCATCCAGTGATGTTGCTGGTGGCCCTGACAATGTCAGTGCCATGGCAGTGCTGCCTCCATCTAAAACCTCTGTAGTAGTCTTCATATCCCTGACAACCAGTGATTGCTCAGCAGCACTGAACCTTATGTCTTGTTCTTGGGTCATTTTTGACCAAATCACGATTTTGGTGTGCTGCCATCACCCTTTTAGAATAAAATGGAAATGCACACTTTCCTGACATGAGGTATACGTCTTAAGCTAATTAGAAAATTAAATCTGACATCTGCATTATGCTTGGAAAAATCTAAATTTTGCTAAGTTACTCAGTCCATCTAGTGATAGGACAAATGAGGCTTCAAAACCTGTGGTGGGTGGGAGTATCCTTAAGTAGCTAATCAATGCTGGTGCTGAATGAGGCTTCAAAACCTGTTGTGGGTGGGACTATCCTGAACTAACCAATCAATGCTAGTACTAAATGAGGGTTCAGAACCCATTGTAAAAGGAAGTATTCTGAAGTAACAAATCAATGTAGATACTAAATGAGGCTTCAAAGCCCTTTGTCAATGGGCTTATCTCTGAATAACATACCATTGTCTGTAATTCTTAGCTCATAGCTTTGATGTTCTCCAGAGAGGTGCCTCCCATAGAATGGCTGGAACATGGTCATACTGAGAAACTTCTCCCCTGCTTAGGTTGCTCCTCGCCTGCAGACTGCTGGTGCGAACCATCTCCCTGACTCTGCTTGACGCCTCACATGTGCCTGCAGTTCTGCTCAGACAGGAGATGTTTTTGGTACATCTGTAAGTGACAGGACCATGTGTTGACTCCAGCAGTTGGAAGTATTGTCCGTAAGCATTACATTTGGACATATTAATGACTGAATTAACAAGGCTGAGTATTAAAAGCTGATATAAGTCTTTTTCCACAGGGTTGATGGTCTGACTGCCTGTGACATGTTAAAATCTTTCAAGATCTAGAAGTGGAGTCCCTCAGTTGAGGCGGATTAGGCAACTAATAAGATGCCACCTGTTGACTCCAAAGAGAGCTGTTCTGGGCATGTCCCACTGAGCAGAGGCTCCAGGAGTGACCCATAAAATACAGGGGATTATATCTCCCAGCTGGTTTGGGAACATCTAGAATCTGTGGCCTTAGAAAGAGGTCTGCCCTGATGTGCTCTGTGTGCTGTCATTGTACTCCTTTGTCCGGAGAAGTGACACTTAAAATACCTGTTATGATCAATTAGTGCACCATATTGACTCTATGCGTAGCACTGTTGCCTCAGGGTGAAGGGATCAAATCTTAACTCAGTGTGTGTGTGTATGTATGTGTTCATCCACAGCTCAATGACATGCAGTTTAGGTGATAATCATCCATCAGAGTCAAGAGGGACCTTGACCCTTGGACAGACAACCAGTCCTTCACACGGTTCACACACAAAATGACACACTGTCAGCAACTTAATTCAATTAAATTTTATTTCTATAGCGCTTTTAACAAGAAGCACTGTCAAAAAGCGCTTTACATAGTCCCGGGCCCACAGTCCCCAGAGAGTAAGCCAAAGGCGACAGTGGCAAGGAAAAACTCCCT
>JAACJT020001406.1:2154-15189 GCA_009936485.2 Gymnarchus niloticus | reverse complement strand
TCACAGGGCACAAGGCTGGGGTACACCCTGGATGGGATGGCAGTCCATCACAGGGCACAAGGCTGGGGTACACCCTGAATGGGATGCCAGTCCATCACAGGACACATATACCCAAAAGCAGGGCTGGTCAGAGGCACCACTTCAGCAGATTTGATGTTTCTGGACCACACTGCTGCACAGAAAGCCTCCCTTCTGCCCAAGAATACTTCGGTGTCAGTGTATATTAACTGTGACATTACCAGGAAATGTGTTATGGTCAGGTAACACCATGTGATTCCATTTAAAGTAATACTCTAGTCTTAATTATGACACATGCAAGTTGGCATCACTGAAAACACGGCAAGACATTCTACCCAAAAGATCTGCAGGAAACTGTAATTAGATTTATTCAGGCTTGAGGTCGGATCTATAAAGCCATACTAAATGAATTATCTGAACAGAATTATATTAAAACACACTTAAACGGTTTACAGGAAAGTGCGACTCAAATGAGATTTTCACGACTTCATGGAAGCTGCACTGAAGTAGAGCCTCGTGGCCCGTGGACTGCATGTGTCACGGTATCAGTCTTCATTTCACATATCTGAGCACATCTGAGACACCTGAAATCCCATCAACACCAAGAGATCCTTAAGCGTCTCCATACGATGACGGGAGCCCGTTTCCACGTGACCGTCTGGCCGGAAAAGCCTCTTCCTGATTTTAATTGCATGTTACCGCAGAGGACTATATTACTTGAATACTTCATTACGTCACGGCATCAGTTCACCAGATGACACGGGCCTTTGCCAGGCACATTTTCACAGCAGATGTATAGTCAGCAAACGTTTAGCTGATCTTAATTTTCACACTCACACACGTTTTCAGATCTTCACCTGGCGCGTGGGGCTAAGAGAAGACTGGACTGGCACCCTGGCTCTGGTCTGTCCCTAAAGACACTCCCGGAGTACCATGACAATTCAGGGCAAAATGGATGCATGTCAACTGAGATTTTCTGAGGTCATTTGCTTCTGGTGCAAGGCGAATGGTGGGAGACACGCTGCCCCCTGCTGGGACATGAGTGCCATGCTCAGTAAAAACGACATCTTTTCTTAGAGCAGAGGCCGTTACCTGCTGCATATTAGCTGTACAACGGTGAGCAAATGCTGGTGAGTCCCTGAGGAGGAATGAGCAGGATGCCTAAGGGAGGTTTCCACAATCAATAGGTCATTTCTGCTGGCCGCCGTGATCGACGGAGCACCCTGAGCCTCCTGTGAGAAGCAGGTCTGAAAAGCACACAGCACAAGATCCATGTGGATTTGGGTGCAAGGCCCAGTTCTCAGAAAAGAACCCAACAGCTCACAGGTACACTAGAGAGGTCCATACAGGCTTCACCTCTGCACCCAGTCTGGCCAGGACACTGTGGGTCTGACAATCAGTCAATGGTCCCTAATGGAGCGGTGTGTGGCTATGAGGATTAAGAAGCTGTGTCTGGAAGGGCATCAGTTTGAATCCCCTGGCCAGCAGAGCTGATGGGACGTTTGATCTGAAGGTGAACCAGGACCAACCTCGCAAGTGTTATGGACATTGGGTCATTTCAAACAGCACGACTGCAGCCATGAACGAGTCCATCCTGAGGCTCCTGCAGTCATCCCAAGCTGGATTTCTGGAAGATTCTCCCCCCAGCCCACCAGGACCTCCCAAGAGCAGGCAGCCAAGTAAGCGAGGCTCGACCACAGCTGCCTGTGCTCAGAGGCTCTTACAGGATCACACCTCTGATGGCGGTTGGGCCCCTGCTCGCTCCAGCTCCCTGCAGTCAGAATGCAAACTGTGGTTGCTTCGAACAGACGGCTTTGAAAAGTTCTGTGATTCAGCAAGCAGAACTAGAGCGTTTAACCCCCCCCCGCGTGAATAGGAAGTTGCCGTGCTCTCGATGCAGAAACATAGAAGTCACAGACGGAGAGCAGATTTCATCCAGAGGCAGGCTGGGTTACTCTGTCTGAATTGCCGCTTTTAAGGTGATTCTTAGAAGACTGGAGCCACCGTGCCAGTTCAAGTTCTTCCCAGCCCCTGATAGGTGGGCTTTGAGGAAAAGCCACCACATTGATGTATGCTGGACACCTACCCAGGGGCTGGCTAATTAGCTTATAGTTCCAGAGGGCAAGAAACTTGAACCCCTGTGCTATGCAGTAGAAAAAGGTTGTTTAGCATGATAGCTCAACAAATTTTGCCGCTTAAGTGGGTGAGAGCTTCTCTGGAATATGACAAGGAGGCAGGGTGAGAAATCATGCATTATGCAATTCTAGGGCATTCTGGACCTCAATGCTGTTACCTTGCGGCTAGCCAGTCTATCACTGCACCACACTCAGACCGTCCGGACTGAATCCACCCTCCGTCTACCCAGTTACAAGACTGATCTCCCAACAGTACAACCAGGTCAGACCAAATTCCAAAGCTCCTACTCCACTACACACCAAGGTCAGGGTGAGAAGGTATGCCAGGTCGGCTGTTGTATTGCCATGGAAGCATCAGAGGTCAAAATCCTGCAGGAAGAGTTGTGCCAGGGGGGATGTGAACAAAGCATGGATAGACTAAAACTAGTATCTGCAAGGTGTGTTCAGATCCTTCTAGACAGTTCTGTACCTGTTCTAAAGTAATTTTTAGAAAACTACAGCTTATAGTGACCATAAAACTTCAACACCATGCTGGTATACAAAGAATAAAAACCACATTAGGTCCTCCTAACGTGTACGCTTCATGATGTGGACTAGGATTTCTCCTCACTTGCTCTACATTAGCAATATTCTCAGCACAGAGTGGCCCAGGAACCTCTTGAACGATTCCAGAGAGTCAGCCCGACACCCTGCCCCCACATCCAGTGTGCTCTGAACCGTCGAACCCGGTCTCGCCGCAACGAAGTTGAACCGTGAAACATTTGATTCTCTTGCTGCATGGGTCCCCCGCTCTCGTGGTGGTGGCCGACTCTCGAACCTGGAAGTTGGTTTTGACGTGCACAGGAATCAAGGCCATATTCATCAGTCTGCAGACGACATTCATTTGGCTTGTAATGAGACCTACATTCTACATAACTTTATAAATGCATTGTTGACAGTTTTGAATATGGATACTTCCTGTCTCATCAAAACAAATGAGGATACTTTGGCTTTGTTTTATTATGCTGGGGCTTCAAAGTCAAAACATTTCCACCAAACCCCGTATATTTCTTCCAGGATGTGTTTGCTTCCAATACAGTTTTCACAGAGCCCCTCCCTTTCATATTTAAATTAATAACCACATTTCCTTCATTTCCATGAGCTGCCATTCTGTTGCTATTTGCAGTAGGATGACGACTTGGACAATTATCCCAATAGATTTCTGCCCAGTGCAGAGGCGGGACTGCGGTCAATATCATAATCAGAAGAAATAAAATAACTGAACCCAGGTAAACTGGATCCGAGGGGTGACACATGGCATAAACAGGACTACACCCCTCCCTCACTGTGACGAGGGTCTTGATGTGCAGGTAAATGCAGAATAAAGAGAAGTTGTAAAGATCAAAGGGCATTAAACATTAATTATGTGCCCACAGTATTCTGTGGCTTATTACCGCGGTTACGTTCCCATCATCCACTGTAGCTCCTGGTACAGGAGCACCTCAGACAGCTCATTACCCACTGATATACCAGCCGGCAGCCGTGCAGAGAGGAGGAGTGTAAATGACAGAGTTGCCCGGACATATTCTCCACATGGGTGAACAGACAGCGGTCGGCAGTTAAGAACCACAATGTGACCGCAGGGTTCAAATCCCAGGGGAGAAGCCATTCTCGTGCCCTCGAGAACGATTCCAAGATACGTGTGCAGACGTGGGAAATGTGCAGAAACAGAAAGCACACGCATCAAAAAATTAGGGGGAAAAACATTCATGCAGCCTGCTTGGCTTTGCGTTATTCGAAAGGACCTCAGCCGTGTCTGTTCTATGGCTGGCTCTGCTGCTTCCACGATTTGGTCCAGGCAAATGCAGAGCAACTGCTCAAACCCACAGCCATTACAGTGGTCTTTACAGACCTGGAAAATTAGCTGCATGGCACACAAAGCCCACGGGGGAATCAAACGAGACGTTTCAAAGGTTCCTCCCTCATTGCATTTTATTGTCTCTGAAGCTCCTAATTAGCAGTGAACTGCTGGCTGGCAAATGAAAGGCAGTGGATCTCTTTCTTCAGAGCTGCTCTCACGATGTTTCATCAGAAACGTTTGCTTCCTTTCAGACCGCCTCCCATTCGATAATATTTATATAGTTTTTTTTTTTTTTTGGGCCAGTGATACAGTGCCTGCTTACAATATAGCATGTCGTGAATCACAGAGTTGAGGAATCTAATTAGTCTCACTTTCTCCGTTAACAGTGCTGTAAAAGGAGAAGGGTCCCATTGATGTTGACTGAGCCGGTAAACATCCATTTAGCGCAAATGTATCCACTGCAATACTGGGCCTGACAGGTGCCACGGCAACAGCCTCAGCAGCAAAGCCCTGGAGGGGGGTCCTGCCCAGAGCTTCCAGCCAAATGCCATTCTGGAGCTTTGAATCAATTTTACCGAACTCTGCTCTCCCAGAATTGTCAATAACGACGTTACATGGAATTGAGAGAATCCTTAAAGAAAGGGGACCTATGGATTAAGCGCCAAATATCACAGTAAAATATCGGTCAATAGAATTTTGTCAAGCACTCGTTTGCGTAGGTAATCATTTGAAACCAGGCACGAGTTAATACATTAAACGATTCTGGCCATGTAGACGTTCAGCCAGACATACAAATTCTTCTATCCCGTGCCCAAATAGAAGCTCCTCACGCAGCTCGCATAACAAGCGGGCAGCTCAACGAACAGGCCGCACGTGCGCTACGAGGAATCTCACTCGTGGGGGCATTCCGCAGTCCGGGTATCAAGCGTACGTCACGTTAACAGGCCAGCCAGCCCAAAATGGCGAAGGGTGGGAATATTCGGAGATGCCATCGCCAGGGACGGTCCGAATCACTCTCAGAACGGAGCACAGAGGACCTAAGCTGCAGCTTGGATGATGCAATGCAATAATCACCATGTGGCCCCAAACCTCGGGGGGGGGGCGCAAATTCTCCTGCAAAGAGTTGATGTGAATGAGACCCCAGTAATAACAGTGTGCTGTGCTTCCCCCAAAGCTTGGTTATCTCCACAGAGCACGCCTTACTAACACCCTGTAAATGTTATTTCCTTCTACAGGCCTGTTTCCGCGACAACGCCAACATGAAAAGCAGGTGGTGGGATGGACTGGAATGAAATCCTCTGAGCCTGGCTTTTTTTTTTTTTAACCGCGCAGGGTCGGCTGAAGTTCTATAAACCAGACCACTCTTCAGCTCGACGGGTTTGTGCGTTTGCATCGGCCGAGTTCAGACCCCCACGGCAAGTGGTCCATAGAGAAGACACTAATAACTGCCTCATGCTGTCTTACAGCTAAACGGGTGTCAGCAGCCAGCCAGGCAGATGCCATTCGCTTTTTCCAGTAATGTTAAATGGGTTTTGTTTCCCCAGTGAGATTCCATTTACTGCTTATTAAAACTTGTTCCATTATGTGCTTATTATCCATGACTTATTTTGGCCCAGGGATGTTAAAAGGGACCACAACTGATAAAAATTAAGACAGCAGTCACAATGCTAATGGGGTCGAGTTCTCTGACCACTGAGTGGGGTCATGTGACTTTCACCAAACCTCCTCGTTTAACAGCGATGAACGGAGGTGCCAAGATCCTTTTCCCAAAGACCTACGTCTGGCCTTTCAGTGGGACTGTCACATGCTGTCCTTTATTACCATGGATTTAAGCTATTTAAGCTTTAATTCCCCAAATTCTCCAAAAAGAAGACACAAATGAGTTAGCAGAACAGTGGGGTGTTTTTCAGTTCCTGAATGCAGATTAGCCTGATGTGGTCTTCATCGTGCGCTTTCTGAACGACCACCAGGTGGCAGCACACCAGCAAGAAGAGAACTTCAGAACGGAGCCAAAGACTCGCCTCTTTGAATTTTGTCAGGATGCTGGGTGCTGACTGGGCTGAGCCTTTCACCACAACCGGACCGACCTGGAAAATCCAGCTCAGCCGCAAGTTCTTTAGATACAGAGCCAGGAAGGCTCCCTTAGAAACAATGTTTGTGGCTCTCTGAATGAACCACGTTACCTGGACGTTGAGGGGCTTCATCTCAGAATTGTACTTAAACACCCAGCACAACTCCTCACCTGTGAAAAATATTACTAAAAAGTGTATTTCAATTATGCTCTGGGATTACCACGGGCTCCAAGCATAGAGATACTGGCTGGTTTTCTGCGTAACGCATTACAAAGCCTCATGGGCGTATTATACACCCCTGGCTGGCACTGTGCGATAGGCTGCTCCATGGTAGGAAAAGATACACACACGCACCAAGCACAGTAGCAAAGCCACTTCAGCACACCATAAAAGGCAATGGGAGGTGGGGCTAAAAAGACAGCTTCTATTTTATTAGCATACTAAGTGCTGCAGTTTTAATAAATCAGGATTAGTTACAGAATTATCAGCCTGGCATTCAGGGCTTTCCGGGAAATGGAGAAGCCAGGCGTGACAGCGCTCAGGATTTAATTCGGTCACAGGAATATAACGGTCCTATCAGAGATCAGGACAAGACCAGGCTTCGTCTTGGTCCCACCTTGGCTTTACAGACGCTCAGCTCTTCACGATGCTGGCCCTTTACCAAAGGCTGCCATTTAATAATGGAAGATAAAAGTCTCAATATCTGACTGTAATGAGAACTCGTTAATTCGAGTATGAGAACGTACATAAATGCTGGGTCAAAACATTATGACCAGCCCTTAGTAGAACAACTGCCTCTTCCCAGCAGCCAGATGGCACACCTATAAAGATACAAATGAGAAAGCGTTTATAAAAGCACAGTTGTGCTGAACACTCCTGGGGAATTGGGCATCCCGGCGAACCAGGTCCAGCCATTCGTGATGACTGACACACTGACTGATTCCAGCGGTACAAATTGCCTTGTCATGCCATTAGGCATGTACCTAGATGGCGTACCTTTATAGGATTCTACTGGGGGGTGGTCATAATGTTTTAGCTCATCGTGTGTATGTACATGTAATCATCTCGTCGTGGAGACTAGTCTTAATTTTGTCAATATATTTTGATTTAATTTTAGTCGGTCTTCTGACTAAATTGCATTTTAGTCAATTATTGTTATAGTTGACTAAAGTTAGTCAAAATCAGTCTAACATGAATATCCACAAAACGTACTGTACATCTAAACCGTTATTCTAACACGTACACTAATGAGCCAAACCACACGTAGTGATAAGTGAATATGAAGTGAACAGTACGTGTAGAAAGGATTTACTCCAAAACATCTTGGTCAGATAAAGGAAGCCCTGCTCTGCCATCACAAGGTTTCTGGCCCTCAGCATCACTTGGCTCTGCTGCAATAGGATTTAACACGCTATAAGATTTTACCTAAAAAAAAAGCTGAACCACACAGCACACATTTCAATCTTTTTGCCACACTAGACAGAAAGGACCTTTCAACAAAAATAAATAAATAACGAACCTTCCAGTATATTTGACTATTTTAATGCAGAAAATGCATCTTTCATACAGCAAAAACTATGACAGTAAATGCTTTTTCTCTTTGACGCAACTGAAAATGAGCTGTCAGTGAGAGCACAATAGGAGTTCTCTGAGTTTCTCTTCATTATAAGGAGCGCATCTCTTTCCGGTGTGACCCTTGCTCCATTGTGTTTGACAGGTGTCAGGTTCCCTCTGGCACTATACTCCTTCTGAGAAAGCCTGGGAGGCTGCAGGGATGGCCATAGTTTTATTTCCGCCAACGTCGTAGTTAAAGCTACTCCATATTTTTGACCACTGTTTTTCATCTTGACCGAAATAGCGTGGTCAAGGGTGTAAAATAGGGATTCTGACTCCGATCCCCTGACGCTCACGTGTGCCCAAACACGCATTTTCCAACTGAAAGCGTGCATACACCTTATCAAAAATGCAGCACTGCATGCATGCTCGTTATCGAACGCAGGACTGCATCACGTACAATAAAGGTAGCGTCTGACCCTGATGTGTTCCACGCTTCTCGTCGCTCACTGTACCGGCTGCCTGTTTGTAATATTATCGTTTAATTTATTTTTCGTCAACGATAATTTTAAAAGCATCCATCTTAGTTTTCACAATTAAAGGCGCGTTTTCATTTGGTTTTCATCACAAGTGATCAACAAAAACACACACAATGTCCACCAGAGGAATGAAAACTTGTTACTTCTTACCTCATAGGGACGTTTGTCATGTCCTCACAAGAGAAAACTTAACAAAATACCATAAATACAATGCTGAGTTACTAATGGTTAAGACTGGGTAAGGCTTAGGGTTGGGCCAAGAGAAATGAATGAAATGTCCCCACAATGTTATAAACACGTGTGTGTGTGTGTGTGTGTGTGTGTGTCGGGGCAGGGAAACTTTTGCTTGCAGCTCACCCTGGCAGAAGAGGTAAGAAAACGTTAAAAATGCTTTTAACTTCAGTCTCACTTGGACATTACTAATAAACACAACTCGTAGAGACTGACACTTGGGTACCGGCACACAGACAGAAGCACGGACACTCGAACAGACCCGGTTTCTCAGTCCATTCACCTCACAGTGATCCTGGCACAGGAGCCAGGGCCAGGAGTTTGAGGACAAGACAGCCTCCATGCCAGCTCGCTTGTTAACAATTTGCAATAACAGCTACATGAACTATGGCAATGACCTCAGCACATGTCCTGAAAACCATGAGTGAAAAAGCTCTTTCCTATGCCTGAGCTCAGGATACCTCTTCCTGACATCTGGCCAGTGACTTTCACCCCTTCACCATAGTCCTTACTCAACATTCAGTATCCTACACCCATCAATTCTCTCCTCCTAACTCGAAAACCAAGATTTTCATGTGTTCAAAATAGTTTTCGATGTTAAAACCATTGATTCTCTGGGTGGGTAATGCTGTGGATAGGCCTTTGTGATGTGCTGATTTCTCGGTGTCTAGAAGTACCTGCCATATTGAAACACTAGGGGGCGCTGTCCATCACTCACTGCACCAGTCAGAGGCACATCTGCCACCAGCTGATTTCCCTAACTTTACCAAAGACATAACGCTGTGGACATTTTTCAAGAGCTTCATTAAACATGACAAACTATGTAAACACCAGGATTCGTGGGCTGGACCACCCGCAGAAAAAATATCAACCGGCCCATACAATACACCATTAAATAAACCAAAGTATTAATCAGCACGTGTAGATTGGTAAGAGGAGACACACACCTATGCTAGAGGTGTAGAAGCATAGGAACCTAAGCGTGTGACAGGCCAACTGACAGCTTACGTAGCGCTGTCTCGTCGCGATTCTGGAGGTGGTTATCCATAAAGCCCTGGGATACACATCATGGACTTTGGTGGCGCTCAAGTGGCCGACCTCAAATCCATTGCCCAAAAGTCAAATTCAAGGCGACGGTCTGGCAAGCAATTCATCTCTAAACTGAGCAACAAGCCCAAGGATTTGATCTGAAGAGGCAACTAACCCGAAAAGTGAGTCACACATCCAGCAAACCTCAGCATGTTGAATGTTTTAATTAGTTTCAGTTCTCCATTAGATTCCACTAGAATGCACTCCACCCTGTACTGCAGACAGTGGAGCGTCTGGGAACTAAAGCTTTCTTAATTTGTAATTTGTGGAATTTATAGAATTGAAAGTTAACTGTGCTTTTAAACATCGAACAGAATTGCCAGATTCACCCTTGAAGGAGTTACAAAAGAATTTTACACATTCAGTTTCGCTTTTTAGTCCATAAAAAAAAAAAAACGCATGCAATAATTAATTAACAGAGCGGTGTGTGTGAGCAGCAGACGAGCTTTGTTGGGTCGGCCCCTTCGAATGTCTGCCGAGTCCATCGGTACCGGGGTTTGGACAAGTGTCAAAATCACTTACTGCTGACTGAGCCATCGTTTTCCTATGTAGTGTTAACGCCCATCTCACCACAGCAGTCCATTTGGCGACGTGCAGTCCTCAGATCTGTTGTTGTAATGCTCTGTTCAAAGTTCAAGCAACCGCTGACCTTTCGAAGCACAGCCAAAATGACACCGTGCCATAAATGCCGACAGAATTCAAACTCAAATGCCTGCTACACCTCTGCCACTGTTGTTTCGCTGTTGTTTCGCTGTTGACGCTCTCTTGAGCATCCGTGGCACAGACCGTCGCTCGTGTGACGCTCTGTAGAACGTTGCTGTTTCAATGCATCTCGTGCCTTAGGGTGCGATCAGTAGGCCAGCTGTGTCGTTCTGTCCATCCGCAGCGTCGGCCAGAGCCGTTTCTTTAATCTGGCCACCAGCGTGTTCTTCTCTTGGCTCTTATGGAACTCTGGTAGTGGCACCGGCATCAGGCCCAGAGGACCGTCTTTCAGGGACTGCCAGCCCCTCCGCCACTCCGGGTTCAGCCTCCAATGCACCTTCTGATCAGCCTCTGTCCGGCATCCTCATCGTCATAGTGCCCCCCAGCTGTCAGGCTGCTGTTAGCACCATCAGAGATCAGACTTAACTCTCGGGGCGGACATTCAGTTCCGCCTCTGCTACCGGGTTCATCAGGGTGGGGGTAAACACAATGACAAGTGGAAAGTTTTTAGAAGGCTCTGCATTGACTCAATAGGCAAAACTAAATATATATTCTTATATAGCATCTTTTAAGTGTGCCGGAGACTGAAGAGGAGTTCTTTTTTAAAAGGACGAAATATGTATTGTTTCAAAGCTATCTACAGACTGCACACACAGCTCTACGGTATCTATTGGTTACTTATGCGGTCCGGCGATGATCCTTCCAGAAAAGGCTACAGCTTGACACTGCCACGCAGAAACACGGCACACCGTGCGACTCCCGTACATGTCATACAGGCCGTGTTCGACACAGCCACAGACAAGGCCCACAGGGAGGAAGAGCAGCAGACAGGCTGAGAAACATTAAAAAAAAAATAAGTCAAACAATTGTTCGCATCACATGGTCAGGCTCCATAGCAGGATGGAAAATGGAACGATTCTCAGCAAGCACAGGCGGTTTCAAAGCAGCTCAGTCAAACGAGGGCATTTCATGACACTGCACACACAATCAGAGGCCAGCTGGATTCCCACTGAAAGGAGAGAGTCATCTATTCACGTGGGCGGCCTTTTGTGAAACCTGAAAACCCATAACACGGCGGTGGAAACGGGAGGCACGCCTTCCGAACGCGCCCAGCTGCGGCGCAGAGCACCACCTGCTGGGTGGGCTCCACAGTTACAAGCGGAGATGGAAACAACGGCAGGAAGGTGAGAATCGCACCGCGCCGCAACCGCTAACCATTCAGATGCCTGTAATGTCTGCGCTTTAGCACTCTGAACACTCAAGGCAGTCATTTTCCGCAGAATTCGTCACCCCTCAGGAAAGCTGACGCGATGCCGAATTACCATGACGATTCAGGATGCTGCACGTCCAGACAGCCTGAGTGAGGTCCTCCTGACGAGTAGCTGCGTGTCGTAGGGCACTTTGAATAGTCCTGAGCTCACAGCAGTGCATGGTTAACGGGTGAAGCTGAAGGCTGAGCTTAGGCAGCGTTTAACCAGCCCCAGTTACTCGTACGAGAAGCGTTATCTACCCGAATGCACTGACCAGGTACTCATCTCCGCACAGCCTTTGCTCCTTAAAGCTTTATTTGCATGACTGCTGAGAAACTTCAGTATGACAAGGCTGTTATTGATTGGTCAGCAATTGAAAAAAATCAAAATCTCCTGCAAATTCACACCTCCTCTTGGGTACGTGTGTTTGCTGGGAAGTATGGCACACCCTACTGGTACTCCAGCACCCCGCTTAACCCGCTTAATCCCCCCCATTTTCAGACACTTACCGGGCGGGCAGCTAGGACTGTGATTCCACGGAGGAGCAAAATGAGGTCTTGGGCAGGTAAACACAGGTAAACTAACCCAGGAGAACACGGTCTCCCCGGAGGCATACACAGCAATCACACCCCATAGACACTCCGTGGCGTGTGCTCACATCACATGCCATTGGTATGTCAAACTGCTCGATTGTCTTAGTCCTGGGTGCTTGTATTTGTAGGATAGAAGGCACTGAGTTTGGAAGAGGTCACTGCAGGTCATTACTTCTGGTTTGACTAATCGTCGAGAATAAAACAGTCTTATTTTTAGGTAGCAGAGACGGGGGAGGAGGAAAATCAATCACCTCCAGTTACGACTCTTTTATGAAGATACATTAAAAAGCACATCCACTATCATTCATACATTTTATAGCTATCCTATAGAGTTATTCTTCCAGTTCAGCTGAATTTCAGAGCAGCAAGCAATCAGTTTGCACTTCAAGGCATCGCCAATATCCCGTACATCTGAGAGAACAGACTTAATCCAGTTTAAAGCGCGCTGAGAAACGGTCCTGTCCAGCTCCCCTGCCTTTCCAAGCCTCCACACTCTGACCAGTCATCAGTGTGGCATTCAGGTGGCAGAGGCACGGTACACACCCAGGAGGGGACGTCCCGCGGTGACAAAGCGGAGTGACGCTAAAGGGACCGTAGCCATCGTTTTAAAAAGAATCATGTTGGGGATTCTTTTGTGCTTCATAGTGCAGCGACAAGGGGAACAAATTGGAAACGTGTAGCTTCATGGTGGAAGAACATGAAAATGTATCCCACGTGACAGTGAGCAGGGGTGCTGCTTTTTCATGGAAAAGCAGAAGGAAACGAAAGCAAATCCTTACTCGAATGACACAAAAGGTTCAGCCCATCAATCATGGAGCGGCTTCAGAAAGCCAGGCATACCACACCTTTCGGAGTTTGACAGGACTCGGCCCTCTGTTCGCTGGCTCTGTACGATTAGCTTTGCGTCAACGTGAACTTCGCTTCACCGACTCCCGTTTTACGGTGCACGAGGCACGCGTCGTTTAATTAATCCAGTTCATTAAAGTACATCTTCCCTGTTGGCGGAGTTCAA
>JAACJT020001405.1:0-15191 GCA_009936485.2 Gymnarchus niloticus | reverse complement strand
TGTGTTCAGTTGACCTTTTATAGTCCCAATTCTGTGCTTGTTGTCATTATTTTTTGGAATAAATTAGCTTTGTTAATGATTGAAATGTGTTTCCTTGTACCTGCGGGCGCAGTCAACGACACTCCTGAAAGACTCAGCCTTTCGTAGATACTGCCTTTGTACCGAATCATGATTACAATTACCTGTTTGAAATCACATCTTTTTTAATTTTTTTTTTTTACCTCATTACTGGCCCTAAATAGCCCCCATCCCTTTTTTTTTTTTTCGAATATGTTGCAGGCCTGTAATGCAGGAGTTAACAAATGAAATGACCAGCCAAAACATGACATATCTTGGGTTCAAAATGTCTGCAATGAAATAAAAGTCAAAGTAAATTTAAGAATCACTGCATTTTTTTATTTGCATTTTCCATACCATGCCAACTTTTTCTGATTCGGGGTTGTACATGTAGAGCAATGCAAAATGCATTCATACTTAATATATAAGCCTAAGTGCTACGAGTGTGACCACAGATATTCTTGATTTCCAAAAGTATATATACATTTTGCCTTGGTATGGCTGTACATTAATGCATAAATGTCAAGGGTTTGACGACAAATATTTTTGATTTCCACAAGTAGGAAGACGTTTTTCTTTGTTGTGTATGTAAGTTAATAAAATGTTGTTAAGGGTTTGAACACAAATGTTCCGTTTCCAGAAATATGAAGACATTTTCCCCAGCTAAGCATGCAAGTTAAATGATAAATGTTAATTTTTTAACCACAAATATTATTTTCAAAAATTATGAATACATTTTGGCTTGCTATGCCTATACATATGGGTGTGATCACATGCATTCTTCATTTCAAAAAGTATGAATGCATTTTGTCTTGATATACCTGTACATTAATATATGAATGTCATTGGTTTAATCACAAGAATTCTAGATGTCTAACCAATCTCTGCTCTCTGTCCGGTTCCAGTAAAACTAGAGAGTCCGGAAGTGCAAATGTGAACAAGGTGTTTAAGCAGAATAAAAAGAAAAAAAACATAAAATATATCAATATGATACAACTATGAAAAAAAGAAATTCCTCGAGTAGAGGTAGATAGGTTCTGCAAAGTCTATAATATTGTCCTGTATATGTGTGTGTGTGTTTGTGTGTTGGGGAGCTGCTTACAGCACTCACTGGTCGCAGGTAGATTGTATCAGCAAAGGGTTGGGGTGTTGGGGGGAGGGGCAGTGGATGTGAGTCGTTCACAAGCCTGATGGCCTGTGAGTAAAAACTGTTCTGTAGTCTAGTGGTGCTTGATTTCACACTTCTGTAACATCAAGCATTCCAGAACGCAAAGAAAGAGCTCTTGGAGAGTACTTTTGTTGTGCACTTTGACACCAAAAAGCCACTAATATTGGCTTGTGATGCCTCTCCGTATGGTGTTGGAGCCGTAATATCACATGTCATGGACTATGGGGAAGAAAAGCTCATCTCATTTGCATTCAGAACTCTGACAACAGCTGAGAGCAGAAAAGGAAGCACTAGCTATTATTTCTGGAGTTAGGAAGTTGCATTAATATTTGTATGGTATCTGACCATAAACTACTTCTCACTATCCAAAGTCAGCTATTCTGATTCTTGCAGCTCAGAGGATGCAATGTTGGACACTCATTCTTGTGGCAAACAATTATGATACAGAATATTGCAAGTCAGAGGAGAATGCTAATGCATTGTCTCGATTGCCAAGAGCAACCCCAGATAACACAGCTGTAGAGAGTAACATTTTCTTGTGCTCATTGATGGTGGAAATTCCCGTTCAAACTAGGGATATAGCTCAGAGCACAGTGATCCATTGCTCAGCAAGGTCAGAGATCTTATCTGGAATGGATGGCCAAGACAAGTAAGCAATGAAGAGCTCAAACCTTTCTTCCTCCCACGAGCTGAGTTATTTGTGGAACAAGGCTGTATTCTGTGGGGAAGGGTTGTAGTCCCTGGGACACATCGTCCTGTGGAGCTTTATGGAGGAGCTTCATAATCGTATTTGCCATATGAAAGCTCTAGCCAGGAGGCATATCTGGTGACCTCTTTGAAACTTAGGCATGTCATCTGGGGATTTGATCCGTATGACAAAATTCCATGGGGATACGTCCATGGCACGTAACTTGTCTACTCCAGCTGCGGCAGTAAAGCCTTTGCAGCAAGGTGAATTGGTGACAACTCAGCAGTGTAGTCGCATACCAAAGCCAAACCCTCATCAGCACCATTCGCCCATTCATGTTTCCAACAGGTTCTCCACCCTCAGTGAAACACCCACTGAGTCTCCCATTAAAAATGCTCTAAAAATGGTAAATGGCGACTTGAATTTACAAAACGTAAGCATAGTGACACATATGAGCATAGTCAATTCTATTCCAGGGGCCAGGGCACCCAACATCACTGCATATTTAAAAGTGCTGTCTAGTAGTAAACGTAGGTTCTCTCATATCGTTATTCACGTCAGCACTAATTATGTCTGGTTCAAGCAATTGGAGATCATGAAGATGAATTTCATAGCAGTGTGCACGCTTGCAAAGCAGATGTCTGCGTCAGTAATGTGCTCTGGCCCCATTCCCGCTAGACATGGTGGGAAATTTACAAAAAAATTATTGTTGCTGCATCATTGGCTGTTGGAATGGTGCCCAATAAATGATGTAGGTTTTATAGATAACTGATGGACTTTTTTGGGCAAGCCTGGAATGTTGAAGAGAGAGAGAATTCACCCTACGTGGCCAGGGGCCGCTGTCTTGTTGAAAAGCATAGCTAATAGTCTTAATGGAAAATCTTGACTACCCAGAGCCAAGTTCAGGCTGCAGACTCGGCTTAACTAACCGTCTGCTAGCTGCTTAGCGTTGTCACCTGAGGTTCATAATATTGAGGCTGTGTCTACTTCCCGCACTTTTAATCACAGAGGACTATTCCACAACAATGTCTGCTTTAATAACCTGATAAATATAAAGTTAGAATCGTTGTCATAAAGTACCTGTGAGGTCAGGCTGAAGTTAGGGCTCTGGAATGTGAGGTCTTTGAGCCCCAAGACATTATTTATAAACAATATCATAACAGTGATGGTATGCTCTGCTTGATGGAAACCTGCCTTAAACAAGATGACTACGTAGTGCTAAATGAGTCTTGCCCCTCCTGGATACACCTACAAACACAACCCTCATCCTAATCAGTGAAGTGTTGGTGTTGCTGCCATATTTAAATCTAGTCTCGCTGTTTCTGAGAAGTTGTGTTACAAATTTAGCATGTTTGAAATCCTGATCCTTACTGTTAGCTCATGTGCTCGTAACTCCACACCGTCGCTTACTCTTTTTGTCGTCTATAGACCACCAGGCCAATATAGCAGTTTCATTTAAAAGTTTTCTGACTTCCATTCTGATCTAGTTGTTACTACTGACAAAGCTGTAATTGTTGGAATTTTAATATCTACATGGAAAATGACTCAGATCCTTACAGTATGGCATTTTCCCTTCTGCTTGAATCTGTTGGTGTTGTACAGAATGTAGTACGGCCTACTCACTCAGGTAACCACACTCTAGACTTGATTCTCAGCCAAGGTATCCCTGTGGAGCGTGTGTCCATCGTCCATCTACATCCTGCAGTCTCAGATTACTCTTTACTAACATTTGAAGTACTACTGAGATCTGCTGATCTGCCTGTCTCCAAAGTGAGTGTTAGTTGCCGTATTACTCCCACAACTGCAGCTGCTATCATTCACAGGCTTTCCATGGCTTTCTCCCAGATTGGTAAACCCACAAATGAGTCTGAGCTTGAACAGGTATTAATAAATATTGATCACTCACTTCATAGCAGTTTTGACTTGGTTGCTCCTCTTAGGAAGAAAATGCTTAAAGATAAGAAATATGCTCCTCGGTATACTGACTATACCCGTGAACATAACAAGGCTTCATGGAAATTGGAGCGTAAATGGTGCTCATCAAACTTGGAGATTTTCAAAACTGCATGGAAAGATAGTCTTAAAGTACAAACAAGCCCTGATCACAGCGAGATCCACATATCTTTCCCGGTTGATATACAATAACAAAAGTAATGCTAGGTTGCTGTTTGATTCTGTGTCTAAACTGACTAGGAATCAATCTGAGGTATACCCACAGATTCCAACCTCTCTCAAAAGCAAAGACTTTTTGGCATTCTTCAGTAGTAAAATAACTAACATCAGAAAGATAATCCAAAGTAGTACCACTGCCACAGATTGCTGCCAGAATCCACTCAGTGTCACACCCAAACCACGCCAACCTACATTGGACCTACCACACCCAACTTACTCACGTTCATCATCCCCTGAATACTAACCAGCTGTGCCTCGTTAATTATCATCAAGTAGCTCCCAGCCATGCCTTGTTAATCTCTTATATAAGCCTTGCTGTCTACTTATCTCCTTGTGAGGTATTGTGTTGTCTAGGCCATTATGGAGTGTTTCTGAATCTTGTAGGGTGCCTGTGTATGACCCTGATTGTTGGACTTCTCTTTCTGCTTCTTGTTTGGTTCTGTTTGCTGTACCTATTGCTGCCTTGGTATTGATCTTCTGCCTGTGACAACAACTATGTTTTCTATTCTCGCTTGGCTTTTGGAAATCCTGCTGGTTCTGGTCTTGACCCTGCCTGTTTTGACTCTGATTAAACTGTCTGATTCTGTGACTGGATCCTACCGTGAATCATTACTCAGTCCTGCTGTAGTGAATAGAAGTAATGCAGTAACATTGGATTCTTTTACCTCTATAGGAGAATCTGAGCTTTTGAATCTAATATGCTCCTCTAAAACTGCTAGCTGCATATTGGATCCTATTCCTACAAGGCTTGTAAGGTATTGAATATCTACATGTAAAATGTATTTAGTCTGGGTTTAGACAATATCACAGTACTGAAACTGCATTAGTAAAAGTAACAAATGACCTACTCATGGCCTCTGATCGTGGTTGTCTTTTATTTGCTGGTGCTCTTAGATCTTAGTGCAGTATTTGATACTATTGGCCATGACATTCTCTTAGACTGATTAGAATCTCTAGTTGGTATTATAGGGTAGGCTCTGTCCTGGCTACAGTCTTATCTCACTGACTGCTACCAGTTTATTCATGTCAGCAATGAATCCTCTGATTATATGACTTAGATATGGTGTTCCACAAGGATCTGGGTCGGGCCCCCTGCTGTTCACCCTGTATATGCTGCCACTGGGTGACATAATTAGATAATATGGTATTGATTTCCACTCCTATGTTGATGACAAACAACTCTACATATCAGTTGAACCTGGTGAATTGCCTCATCTGTCAAAGACTGAGGATTGTCTATTAGACATTAGGAGCTGGATTGCCAGAAATGTCTTGCTCCTAAATCAAGATAAAACAGAAGTAATGCTGCTTGGCTGTAGAACACTTTGAGAACAGACTGACGATGTAAAATTTAATGGATGCTCACTTAAACTAAGCACATTGGTCAGAAATCTTGGTGTCTTAGTTGACCCAGCCCTGTCCTTTAATGCTCACATTAGGAATATCACTAAAACTTTTTTCCATCTGAGGAATATAGCCAACTTTTGGAAAATGCTGTCTTTCAATGATGCTGAGAAGCTAACTCATGCTTTTATCAGCTCCAGATTGGATTATTGTAATCCTCTGTTTTCTGGATGTAACTCTGGATTGTTACACAGACTCCAGCTAGTGCAAAATGTTGTAGCAATAGTGCTAACTAGAACTCAGAAGTTCGATCATATAGCAGTATGTAATAAAGTAGTATTACTTACCAACAAGGCTATTTTGCTGTTGTTGTTACTATTACCAAGAATATTTTTGATTTTTTTTTTTTTTGGTTTATTACTCCCCCACTTGTTTGCTTTGCTCTCAGAGGACAGGTAATTTATTAGTTCCAAAAGTGAAAATGTCCACTGCACCTGGTTAGGGCAGCTAGAGTCCGTCACGTCTGTTAGTGGGGCTGCTCGGGCAGAGAAGTTTGGAATAAAGCAATGGTAGAAGCCAGCCATACCCAAAAAGGATTTTAGTTGTCTTTTAGTTTGTGGCAGGGAACATGCTTCAGTGGCATGGACCTTGTGAAGCTGTGGCTTAATTATTCCCAATGATGAATCCTAGAGACTCCGTTTCCATGTTTGCTAGGGCACACTTGATGGGGTTGACAGTCAAACCTGCAGAGTGGAGATGCTGGAAAACTCTCCTGAGATGTTCCAAATGCTCCTCCCAGGTGGCGCTGTATACCACAGTATCATCCAAATATGAATAGGCAAAGTCAAACCTCCCATTTGCCTTATCTTTCAACACTATGTTATGCTGAACCATATCTGTGCGACCAGGGTATTTTGAAAATACATCCAAGTCAACCAAAGCTCTCAACTGCGATTGCTGTTCTTCTGTGAGGTGATCCAGATTCAAGTCAGTTCTGGCTGGTAACGGCAGGTACTGGTCATCCACTTCCTCTTCCTCCTCCAAACCTCTTATTGGCAACACTTCAGCCCTTCTTCCTGGCCTTGAAACCCACTCTTTCAGAAGGTTGACATGAAGGACCTAGCTAGAACCTGACTTCCCTGAAGTGGAAATCTGGTATGTAGTGGGTCCATGCTTCTTCTGCACCTCAAAGGCCCCCTGCCACTTTGCCTGCAGCTTACTGTCTGAAGTAGGCAGCATCGCCAAGACCTTTTGCCCTGGAAAAAAGCTCCTTTGTCTGGCTGATTGATCATACCAAACCTTCTGATATTGTTGGGTCTCTGCCATATGTGCCTGAACTAGTTCACTCATTTTCTGTAGTCGCTCCCTCATTTGAACAACATAAGAGATGACATTCACTCGTTCTTCCTTATCCGGGTCCCCTTCCCAGGTTTCCCTCAGCAGTGTCAGCAGCCCTCTTACCTCATGACCGTACAACAGCTCAAAAGGGGAAACCCCGTAGAGGCCTGTGGTACTTCCCAATAAGCAAAAACCAGCTTATAATTTCTTCTGATATTTTAATAAATAAACAATGTTCATTATTACCCATACTTTATGACACATCTTTATAAAATTGCGGCATGAATCTTGCTTGCCATCAGAATACACCGATGCAATCAGAAATCCCTCTTCAAAGAGTTGCAATAGATTAATGCGATTATTACAATTAGAAACTTAATCAATCTACAATGTTGATTCATTTACATGTCCACCGTGACGAGATTTGCCTGGAGGAGGAAGAGGAATCAATCAATTTCAGGTACGACTGACCACTTAGTCCGAAGTAGAGTTTAAAGTGAGATTTGGACAGAATATGAAGTGCACAATAAGGGATGCAGTATTATGTGATCACTGGGCAGCTATGAACTGAATGCATGTTAAAGTGGAGAAACTATAGGAAAGTGAGATTGGGGCATTATAGGAAGCACTCAGAAAAATCAACATAATATTGTAGTGGCATATAGTTGAACTAGTGGATTGTGGGTAATGTTTGATGTATGTCCCACCATGTATTTGTGTATGGGGGGGCTAGCAAGGCTAACCCCCAGGTTTGTGCTGTTATGTTTGAGCTGGTGTTTATGTGTGAAGGTGCCTTTTTTTTTTTTTTGTCACCTTGAGTAACAGTGCCTTGTCAAGAGTTAAGATGTCTTCACTCCCTGCTTTTTTGGAGATCTGTTGCCATGATATTGTGTGTATGCTGCATGATGTGCAGCCATTTTTTGAAAGTGTATTAAAGTGGGGAATGTAAAATTTGCTTTGCACAATTATGTTTTTGGAATATTTTAATCAAACTATGTATGCCATATATAAAGCTATGTAACCAAGTATAACATTGTAAGTGCTGAAAACTATGTAATCATGTAGAACACTAGAAACTATGCAACCAGAACACCTATGGCAAGTGAAGCACAATCTTGTAAATCATGTATAGTCCATTAGGATGACAGGTTGTAAAAGTCAGGATGCTGTTTGGGGAGTCTGGGTTGGAAACAGTTAGCAGACCCTCGCGCCACACACACTGTGGAATGTGTTAATGCATTTTCAAAAAAACAATTAACTGACACTTCAGGTAAAATACTACTGTTAGATCCCAAAAAGAGGTACTGGGGAACTAATACATAAATAGTAGTGGGATGCCGAAGACCTGGCAAGTGGGGCAAGGTCTAGTCTTTGGGAAAACCCCCAGGAGGTGGAACAATAGATAAGAAATTGGATAAAGATAGACACGAGACTTTGGTTATGTTCCGACATTTGTTTTTGGAACTGTCTCACTTTGTTGCTAGCAATAAAGTGTGCCATTTTTGGACCAGGTCTTCAAGTCTCAAGCTTCTTTGCTGCGAGAAGAACCACGACATGTTGTACTTAGGTCTTGTTGGAGACAGTGAGGTGATTTTGGATAAGTCTTGGATGGATGAAGGAAAAGCATGCAAGGGTGATTCGCTTTGGACATCTGCCAGAGGGCCGTTTTGAGCTGGACCCACTGTTTAAGGCCATACCACCCATAATGTGCCTGATGCCACCTGATTTCAGAAACTAAGCCGGGTTGGGTTGTGTTAGTCCATGGATTGGAGACTGTCTGGCAATACTTGGTGCAGTAAGCTAAGCTTTTGTCCTGGGCCTTCCGCATTCTGGGACTAATTGACTGCTCTAATTTAACCTTGAACAGCTTATAATTTCTCCTGATATTTTAATAAATAAAAAACGTTCATTATTACCCATACTTTATGACACATCTTTATCAAATTGTATTAGCTAGCTTTTAACTGAATGTGTATTAAAGAGGAGAAACAATATCAAAGTGAGATTTGGGCATTATAGGAAACACTCAGCCAAATTGACATAATATTGTGTGCACACTGCATGTTTTTTTGGGCTCTTTGTAAACCACAAATCCTACTCGTTAATTTGCTATATAATGTATCTGTGTGCCCTGTTCTTTTGGGTCAGGACAATCCTCAATGTTGTACCTGTTTCATGAATGTCTGCACTCTGCCTGCTGAAAAATGCTATATATTGTTGTTTTTTTTTTAACAATCTCCTGCAGAAAAACCAAATAAAACACTAGAGGTGAGTAGAGGAGGCTATTCTGAGTGTTGAGAGCTGATGTTTCACCAATTTTAGCAGATTTGGCAGAGGAGAGATTGCAGAGCAGGAAGGCAGTATTGCCAGAACTTGAAAAGTGGTCCTAATATTTTGGTATTTTTTTTAAAACTACTGGTGCAAGAAACTTGTTTTTGGGCTCTTTGTAAACCAAAAATCCTGTGCTTTAATTTGCTGTATAAGTTGCCGGCATGGCCTGTTCTTTGGGATCAGGACAAGCCTGAGTGTTGTACCTATTTCATGAATGTCTGCACTTTGTCTGCTGAAAAATGTTATATTTTGTTGTTTATTTTTTACTAAACTCCTGCAGAAAAACCAAATAAAATAGTACAGATAGTACAGGTGTATAGAGGAGGTTAGTAACAGGGCATTAGTTTAAAACATAATGTTTGAAATTTGTATATTACTTAAGGCATTATCTGGGGAGTATATAAGCCTGCAATCCCTGTGCAAATACACTGGAGTCTGGAGGACACACAGACAGGCAGGCAGACCCTCTTCTGCCAGAATACATAAACATAAATATATAAATAACAAAATACATAACATTTATTTAAAAAGTTTACAATTTTAAGCTTCACCTATGGGATTTTATTATGCAAAATCCACAGACTGCACAGGGGAGCTGTGTTGACAAGCTGGGATGTTGCAACTCACTGGTTCCTGAGACTCAGCTTTAGAGAATGGAGCTAGGACATTATTTGAGTGATATTGGAGGTATCTTACCTACACTGCTCTGACAATGAGGTCGGTGGGTTCCACTCGGTGGCCGGCTTTGGCGCACCCAGAGCCGCCCTGCAATTCCGCTGAACACCCCTGCTAGAAGTGGCCTGGCGACGGGTCGTGATCTTTTGTTTCCAAACGAAATAACTCACTCATACTTTATTGCACCTGGATTAAACACATATCCACATAAAGGCTGTGATGTCCCGAGCAACTTTGTCATTATAATCTCATTCTGACTTTTTTTATTTTAATTATGTAATTCTGAATTAAAGTGACTAACCTAAGCGAGGGGAATGGGTGCTGCCTGACACCACCATTGGAAAGGGGGTACCGAAATTAGGGCAGGGGCCGAATTTGGCCGGATTTGGACGGCGGGAAGAATTTTTCATTATTTTTTGAAAATCCATGCAAAGCGGGGAAGACGACAAAGAAGTCATAGGGCCTGCTCCCAGTACAAAACCAACCCTGGAATCTTAAAGACCAACCAAATTTACCTACTGGGTGGCCATTTCACAGCCAGCCATTTGAGTTTTTCTGTGTTCATATCAATGATTAGAAACAAGTCTTAGGTTGAAAACACTATGTTTGAATTTATATATATATTATATAGTAGGTATTTAATTGGAGAATACATTAACCTGCAAACCATGTTGAAATGGCATCCATTTGAAATAGGATTTCCCCACTTCTCAATTAGATGCAGACGTAACTGTGTTCACCATTAAGTTTATTTAACAAGTTTACAATTTTAAGCTTCTCCTGTGGATTTTGACAGGAGATATTTAGACATTTATAACAGACAGATATTTAGTATATTTCCCTAAAGTTTGACACCTCTATTTTGTAAGGACCAGCTGTAAAAGATATTTATATACCACAGGCTGCGAGGCCTTTCAATGTTTTCAGCGCAACAAAATTTGTAAATTAATTTCACATGGAAACCTACAGACAAACTATGCATGTTATATATGGCTATAATGTGTGTAATGTCTAGTTTTTAAAACAATTTAAACCATCATTCTAGGTTTTTGCTATGCAAAGTTATGAGCTGACAAAGGAGGGGTGGGGTGCCATTCTATTCTGCTGGCACTGGTAACATTTACTGTTTGACATAATTAATCATTCACTTCTGTTAGGCCTGCACTAATGACACTTTGCACACTTTACCAGACATACATTTAGTATACTCTCAAAGTTTGACATGTCTACCTTATAAGAACCAGCTGTGAGGAACTTTTATGTACTCTGGAGGCTTCCATTCACTTAACATTAGCAACTTTAATCATTTACAAAAATTCCTAAAAATTTTCTATGACATTGACACTTCTGATCTTTCAAATACTGTATTTATTCTCATATATGTCTAGTATATCCAGACCAAATTTCAGACTGATAGCTTTTGGTTTTGTTTTGAGAAACCTTTAAATGCTGCAGGCCTTAAGGCCGTTTCTTTAGGGATCCCACAATTCTTATTTCATATGGGTTAGGGATTTGAAGTTGGAATAGAGGATTTGATTCCAATTTTATATCCTATGTCATGAACAAGCATAAAAATGATTAGGATAGGATCAGTTTTGGAAAGCAATAACAAATGCCACACTACTGATAAGTACAAAAATTTTTAATTGAACTTCATACAAAAAGATAAGCTCCATCAATGAATTTCAGACTAACTTGAAAACACTGGCTTGTCATTCGTACACCGTAGGGAAGGGATGGGGCTCTCCATTTCAACAGCTTACAAACAGGCACTGAAAATCAAAACGAAAAAAAAAAACATTTAAACAACACTCTGAGCAGTATGAGAGCAGCCAGTGTGTCAATAAGAGAGGTGCAGAAAGCATAAACCAGCCTCAAAAAATTAAAAAAAGATATAAATTGAAAGTGCTGGTCAGACTACCCACAAGTTTTCCTCATGGTGAAACTATATATGGATTTTAAAATACAAAAGGAAGAACAAACCATAGCAAGTGAGTCCCAGAAAGGAAGGACAGGCACAGCAATACACCCAACACACCCACAGCAGGACATCACAGTCCACTCTGCCCTCCCACGCCACATGGCCCTTTAGAGGCTCACCTCGCCAGAGCTCCATCGGTGCCTTGGGCTGTGCTGTGCTCCTCTGCCTTGGGCTCCTTCGGCACGTGCATCCAGGAGTGGTCAATGATCTGCTCCAGGGTTGGCCGGTCCAAAGGCTTCAGGCACAGGCACCACTGGATCAGCTCTTTGCATTCTGGGGGGGGTCGGGTGAGGGTAGTCAGCACTGGGGTCGAATACCTGCAAGTAGAAGGAATGGAGTGGGAGGTGCGGAGACACGCACCAGGAGAGACCCGCCTCCTGAAGTTCACGCATCCTTGCAGTATCTCCACATCCTTCTTGAAGGGGATATCACCACACACCATGTCATACAGAAGGATGCCTAGCGACCACACTGTTGACGAGCACATGTGGTATTTATGGTCTGTGATCCACTCCGGGGGACTGTAGGCTCTTGTGCCTGGAAACAGATCAGATATGTACCTTGAATCAGCAAAAACTGCAATGCTACCGAGATCACCTGAATGAGTCGAGGATTAAAAGTATTCCCCTCCAGTTCTGAGTTTAAAAGTGACTGCATGGACTCCGTGACACTGCTTCAGCCAACAGCCAGGCAGCATCAGAAGGCTGCGTAACAGCCAGGCCCTCCTATACCCATTCCCCTTCCCCACACAGCTGAATGCAACCCAAAAATAAAGCTGACTGGGAATTTTAGGAGCACCAGCCACACTGCGCCATCTAAAATGACACCAAAACAAAGTCCACCTGCCATGCGTGCCAAAAGAAAGGTTCTGAGTCTCCCCCGCCCCGCCCTGTCCCCCTCCCAGGAGCGCAAATATCCCAGATACCAAACAAAAACAGGAATCTGTAATGCGGTGGCCACATGGTCTGAGGGCTCAGGTTTCACAACAAACAGGCATGAGGTGGCAGTGGGCTAAGCATTCACAGAGCGTCTAAACAGGCCAGGAGGAGTCCCGAAGCTCACAAAGGCTACTCCAGGGCATGTCCCCAGATGCCCCCTCCATAGTGTTACTTGGAGGGAGGCTTGCGTTTCACTCCCGCCACCATCCAGCAGCGTACCATTAAAGTCTGTGCAGACTTCATCATTGAGTAGTGCCCCCGATCCGAAGTCGATGAGCTTGAGGTCCCCACTGCTCAGGTCCACCAGCAGATTTTCATCTTTAATGTCCCCATGCACCACCCCGCAGCTGTAGCAGTGACTCACAGCTTCCAGGACCTGCCGGAAGAAGCTGCGGGCCATTGCTTCATCCAGGACGCCCTTCTCGGTGATGAAGTCGAAGAGGTCCTTCACCGGTTCAGGACGTTCCATGATTATTAGCCAGCGGTCCGACATCTCATACCAGTCCAGCAGTTTGATGACCCGTCGGAAGGAGGAGCCCACTTTCATCAGTAGGAGTATCTCCAATGGCACGTTCTCGCCATTCTGGGGGAGACCACACGCGCAAAGCGCTACTTAACAGGGGAGGGGGGAAGGGGGGAGAAACGACGCTTACTTACAATGTTGCCCCATTCGGTTACGCCGTTCAACGCCACATGCTTGACAGCGACCTGGAGTGGGGCAGACAGCACAGATCAGGTGGTCGCCGACCAGACAAAGATGGTCTAAAAACATCCGCATGGAGGTACCGGCCGTGAAAGCGCCACTAATACTCAATATTATAACGACAATGAGGCTTCACAACACCCTTATTACAATACTAATAGGAATACTGACTGTAACAACAACAACTGACGATATTAATAACAACAGACGAGGGTGACGTCAGGGGCAGGTCGTACCGGGAGCCCGTCCGAGATGCGGGTCCCGGCATACACGGTCCCGAAGCCGCCCCTCCCCAGCACCGGTCCCACCTGATACAGCTTGTCGAAGGGCGCCTTCTCTACTTTCACTGCGGATTATAAAAGCGTTTTCAAAGACTGGCGTTTTCCACTACATGAGAAATGTGAATTTAAAAAGTTAAAACTACAGATATAGCTTAAAGAAGCCCACGTCATGTTAGGCGGCAGCACGGACAGGTCACTCAACCGTCCGTGCGGCTGAACTTTCTTTACATGGCTACTGAACCATCACACGGCAGCCATGTAAAGAAAGAAAATAATAATAATAATAAAACGTGAATTATTTCGGCTGTCCAAAGAGCCAGTGCACCTGGCTGCACCTGGTTCTTCACCCGCAGGTGGTCCATGCCCGTAGCATTGAAGATGTGGCACAGGGAGCGCAGCTCGGAAAGTAGAGTAGAAGCCAACGAGCAGACGTCTCTGGGTTTACACACAACCAGATGAAGTAAAAAATATAATAAATAAAAGGCGCAGCGTATGCAGAGTCCGCCACACGGAGCCAAAAGCGAGCCCCTCACACAGAAAGCCCAGAAAACACAGGTGTACCTTTATATGAACTGGACGTGGCACGGTACACAGAGACAAGATGAACGAAAAATGCCCCAAATAAAAAGTAAATATAAATGCATACACAATCAGCCGACACTAATGAGCCGGTAGCACTCCTTTAAAGTAAGAATATGTTCCATATCCCTCCACCATGTTAATTACCGTTAGTCTTCAAGATTGAGTCGATTTATCTTTCAAAATTTACAAAATTATGGCTAGCATATTGCTGAGACACGTCGTTTTTTTGGATTTCACATGGGTTAGGGGTTTGGAGTTAGAATACATATTTGATTCCAAAAGCCAAAAAAGATGAATTCGATTAAAGGGGACAATTCATAAACGGACTACTCTCTAATTTGAGTAACATGCAGGTGCTTTTCTAATGTCAATTCATAACACCATCGGTAGCATATTTATACTTGACATGTCATGAACAAGCATGAAAAAGAATGCTGTTTGGACATTGGATAGGCATCTTTATTTTTTATTTAATAAATTTGTTGTACAGTTTTCTTTGCTGCAGGAACAGGAGGAATGCGATTTTTTTCTTCTAGGCTCTTGGTCCTCTTCTCTCTTCTCCTTCCTCTTCTTTGTATTCTTCTTCCTCCTCTTCCTCTTCTACTCCTTCCCCTATCCACTCAAATATGTCCCCTTCCTCCTCCTCTTGTGGTCCACAGGGAAGCACCAGCGGTGGATGACCTTCTGGATTCAGCTGCTGGGGCTTCATCATCACTGAACAGGTCAGGTTCACTGTCCTGCAATTAATATGTTCACAAATGAAATGCAGCCAGAAGATTGTCACAAAACAATAAACTAATTCCAAAATACACTGACAACTCACCGTGTCCTGCAGGATCTCTGTGTCAAACTAAAGAAGTTATGCAGTTTTACAAACAATATTGACATTCTCAAATTGATGCTGTGTCAACTGTCACTTTTTATAATTGTCAT
>JAACJT020001404.1:0-62218 GCA_009936485.2 Gymnarchus niloticus | reverse complement strand
CTTTGAGTCTGGTTCCTCCCAAGGTTTCTTCCTCCTGAGGGAGTTTTTCCTTGCCACTGTTGCCTTTGGCTTACTCTTTGGGGACTCTGGGCCCAGGACTATGTAAAGCGCTTTGTGACAGTGCTTCTTGTTAAACGCGCTATATAAATAAAATTGAATTGAATTAATTAAAATGTAGTTGACGGACTGCTTTCCAAAGCGACCTTTCTAATGAGAGAAGGCAAAATGAATAATTCTCACTTTTTTTAAGGGGGGGAATAGAAAAGTAGCCTTAGTTGTACAGCTATTAATGACTGAATGATACAGCTTTGTTTATATCCCTGCTGTTGTAATGGACCACTTTCTCCAAGTGTGCAATGTTAGTTTGACCACCCGTCAATGTGTCTGTAATGGCACGGTGTGGGGGCTCACTCTGACAACCTGAAGCATGTGGCATTACACTATTTCGGTGAACAATGCCTGTGCATGTGCAGGAGCAGATAGGATCTGCGTGGCAGGGGCCAAGATTCACAGCAGTTGGTTTCAGGCTTGTTATGCCTAACCTAGAAAGCACATATACATCCAGAAAGCCATCTGATTGGCAGAACACATTCCTGAAGCTGGGAATAGGGGTGGTGGGATTTTCGAGCGGTGGTGTTTGGGGTGGGCTGTCAGTAACAGTGTGCTTCATCATAATAAATCAAACGAACAGGAAAGGGGCACGGGTACGAGGGCTCGTGCTTCATAGAGGCTCTGAACCGCCAAACATGAATGCATACATAGAAATCAAAGCAGAATCAGGTTTTCACAACAAATATTACAACTCCCAACTCCTCATGATTCATTTTGCATTATCTAACCACAGTAAGACTCCTTTGACTTTCAACCTGACAAAAGAGGGAACAACTTAACTTGGGCATGCGATGCGGAGACCACCAAGAGAGCCATCGACTTGGGAGGCCACACACAGTGGCCTGTGCGATGCCTATGTTCTCTTCTCTTTGCAAAAAAGGCGTCATGCAGATTACTTCCGCCCCTACCAAAACGTCCGACCATGGGAAAAATGAGAAGGACTGCTAAGCTTTCATACAGCTCTGGAGATAATAGCTGGGGTTGTTGACAGAGTTGCATACAATTTGAGAGCAAACCGAACTGATGTTAGACACCCACATCATAAGGTTCCCTGCTTCTGATAGCCCAGCTAGTCATCTGTTGCCCGAACCTTCCGATGCAAACACATGCACGATGTGCCTACAAGACAATTTTTACACTCATCACAAGAACGATATCCTGTCAAAACACAAAAAGGTTGTTTATCTTCAGAGCTTTGTCGGGATTAACAGCTGTTCTCTATACTCATGCCTACGCTCCATGAGAAAATTACCTTCGAATGCACACAACACTGCTTTGAGAATTTTCAGGGCAGAGTATAAACTGGAATGTGTAACAAAACACTTTCTCATCACAATATTCACACTGCTTTCAGACTGCATGGGCTCAGATTAGTAAGAACAATACAGTTACAGATGCATTCTGTACTTATTGTTATAAGAATCTCCTGATCCACAGAGAAAACAATCAAATGCCATCTCTCCCAAGGAAAAAATCTGCTCTTAGCCCAGATTCTGCATTTCTGGGGCATGACAGATTACATGCATAAAGAATCCCTGAGCAGAAGAGATAGGAGAAGACCGACAATCGGATAAGGGTATGACCTTGTGAAACAACGCGGCAGATCAGTTGTATCCATTCTGTGTACATCAAGCAAGATGATGCGAGTTCTGACAAATATAAAAAAAGGATTCATGACATATGCTGCTTTTACACCAAATTCGGAGTGATGTACAAACCTCCCCAATAAACAGCAAATTTCCAAAACCTACCAAGTCCACAGATAACATGAATGAGAAAATGAAGTTTTTAATTCTGTGAATGGAGTGAGTTTTGGCAATGCACAGCATATGTTCTTGGTTAGATTACAGCAGGACTGGGTGAGATTTGGATGCCAATAATGTCCCATGTAATGAGGCTGTATCATAGGTGGTCACCAACAACCTCAGGTGAAAAAACATAAAGAATGCATGGAGAGTGAGTTATTGAAATTTGCTTTTCAAACCCTCTTCCAAATAGGCCTTATGAAGATTTCATGCACTGATTTTGAATGGTACCATACAAGAAATCTAAGACAACTCATTAATGTTCTTTTCATACAGAAGAGGATAGATGAAGCTTTTCTTGTTCTCTATCGTTGGTATAGCTGGGACAAACTGAGTCTGACTGAATGGAATCTCCCATCTAAGGTGCACAGCTTCACACTGAAATCCACTACGCATTTAGGATGTGATAACGACTGCTTTATTTAACGAGACATATAGCCATTTGATAAGGGGGGGGGGGGGGGGGATTGAAAAGGGACGATTTCGCAGTGAATATCAAGGGGAAACCTTGGACGAGCCTCCATAAGCAGAAACTACTTGTCAAATACTGTCAGAGAAACCACTCATAGTGGCAAGTTCAGATCAGTGATACTTTTTCTTGAGTGTAAATGTTAAGAAAGAATGTAACTCAAGCAGTCCTGATGAGGGCTTTAAGGCAAGGTGTGGCCAAATGGGTTCTCCAAGTCAGACAGTTGGCGGGTTTAAAGCAGAAGTTTCATCTGTTTGGAGTGACACTCACCACAAGGTTTGCGATCACCAGGACCAGCATGAAGACTATGATGCAGATGGGCTGGCCAGCCACCTCCATGCAGTCCCACATGGTCTCGATCCATTCGCCACACAGCACCCGGAAGACAATGAGGAAGGAGTGGAAGAAGTCCTTCATGTGCCACCGAGGGAGGGTACAGTCTGCTGAGAGCTTACAGACGTAGTCTTGGTAGCTCTTCCCGAACAGCTGCATGCCCACCACGGCGAAGATGAAGATGATGATGCTCAGCACCACTGTTAGGTTCCCCAGGGCACCCAGGGAGTTTGCGATGATCTTGATCAGGGCATTTAGCGTGGGCCAAGACTTTGCCAGTTTAAACACCCTCAACTGACAAAACAAACAATATAAACTACATGTATGCAAGGAAACCACACAAACATCTGCACAAGATACAAATGCCTTTGATTGTTTGCATCCAGTCAACCAGAAATGTTGAAGTCAGTTAATAGTAAATATCTTAAATATCAGTTTAACAAATCTTAGTCATGTAAGATTGTAAAACATGACTATAAAATGAATACACAAAGCACCATAAAAACAATTTAAGACACAACATAAGAGCTAATGGGCTATAAAATATCATGATGGCAGACATTCTATTATTGTGCATACAGTGTGAATTTTGTAAATATGGTGCAGTGTATACAGTGTACAGAATAATTGACAGCCACTGTAAAAATGACCAAAAAAAGCTATTAGAACATGCTTACATTACTCCTTAGCTGGATCTGACATGCAAATGATGAGGGAAATCTGAGGTGAATTTATTCAAAGCAAAGAAATCCCCAGAAATTAATGATTTTTTTTTAAATATCACATTAACTGTGATATTTACATTAACTGTGGGAGTGTCATACTCCCCCCACCCTCCCCTTTGCTGTGATAACAGCACTGAGTAGTGATGGGACAAATGAAGCTTCAAAACCTGTGGTGGTTGGGAGTATCCCATACTGGTGCTAAATGAAGCTTCAAAACCTGCATTTGATGGGAGTATCCAAAATGACCAATCAATGCTGCTGATGGTCCCACCCACCAGGGGTTTTGAAGTCTCATTTGTCCTATTACTAGCACTGAGTGTTCACTAATAATGCTGTTTGAGATGGGTGGCCATTTTTGTGTGGATCTGTACATATGTTTGGATCATGGTCCTGCTGGGAGATTCATGAGTCAGTTATAACCTCCTGCCAGAGTCAGATTTTGGTATTAGATCTCTTGACATCATGAGTACATGATGCCATGTATCATAACAGAACTCCCATGCTTTTTGGAAGAAAAACAGCCCCAGAACATCACATATCCACCACCATGCTTCACAAGGAGGATTAGACTCTTTTCTTAATGACCTTGTCTTATTTTACACCAAACCCACCACAAGTGCTCTTTGCAAAAATTTTGGTTTAATCTAACCACAAAACCCACTTCTATTCACAATTCAGTGATGTTTTAGAACCTTCAGGTGCGAATATTTGTGGTGTGATCTCATCAGAAATTTACTTCTGGCAAGAATGCAAAATAATTGGTTGGCATGGATGTGGCGTCTAAATGTAGTTTTAGAGAATTGGTAACCCCTGGATGTGCTCAACTGCTGGAACTGCCCAGCTGTGATCCTTGATTTTAATTTTGCCACTTGAACCACCCTCCTCACTGCATATGGAGGGAAAACAGGGTTATGACCTCCACCAGGCAGGTTCATTACAGCTCCGGGCATTTGAAACTTCTTAATTATTGTTTTAATAGTGGTAATGGAGATTTTCAAGCATGCATTTAATTTTTATAGCCATTGTCTAATTTAAGTAGGTCAACAGTGTTTTGTCTGGTATCATTTGTGCATTCTCTGCTCTTAGCAGTGTTGATGAATGACTAAATGGGTTTGGCCTCTGTATTACCTCATATTTATACCCCAGTAGAACAGGAAGTCATGCATCACCACTTATGAGTTCCTAAAAATTCAACTTTGCTTGTAAGAGGGAAAATATAAATGTAAATATATGTTAATTAGATTGAGTTCGTAACAATTTTTAGGGGTGCCGATAATTGTGACATGTTTTAAGGGGGAATAAAGGTTTTTATTTTTGTGAGGATTTCCTTTCTTTGAATTATTTTACAGCAATGAAAGGTTATGATTTCTTAATTTTCTTGTAGGGTAAAGCTGAGAAACAATAAAGACAGCTTCTTATGGCCTTTGTTGATCATTTTTACCAACAGTACCAACAATTCTGGAGAGTGATGTACATAATTTATGTTTGAGTATATCGGCAGGTTTTTGCCCATTCACAGCCTCCTAAGCAAGGACAGACGGTTACCAGTCTGAAGGAGCGGAGAACAGAGAGACCCTCCACGTCGCCAAGTAACATCTCCACCAAGCTCAGACACACAATGAAACTGTCAAACACGTTCCAGCCCTCTTGGAAGTAGTAGTACGGGTCCAGGCCGATAATTTTGAAGGACATCTCACCGGCGAAGATTATTGTGAACACCTGTGTAACATGGAAGAAATTAAGCTTAAACATTAAAAAATACCTTTCAACACTCAATTAGATTACTATTGTGAAGGCCAAACACAATTTTGTTTTATAATTTGAGCACCCCTGGTCAAATTGCATGTATTGTGTTATAATGAAGTTAAAAGAATATAATGTAGTGATGGGACAAATGAGGCTTCAAAACCCATGGTAGGCAGGAATATCTTGAACTGACCAATCAAAGCTAGCACTAAATAAGGCTTCAGAACCCATGGTGGGTGAAAGAATCCTGAACTACCAATCCATCAGTGGTTTGGGATACTCCCACCTTCCACGGGTTTTGAAGCATCATCACTAGCAACCCCTAATGCAAGCGCAGTTCATGTCATAAACATGTATTCCCAACTTAATGTAAAATTACCCCCCCAACACAAGTCTGTTAAATTAAGCAAAATATCACTTTGAGATTCAGTGGAATTTGATCAGGGGTACCAAAACTTTTTCCATTTGCTCATTTTTCAAATCTGCAACAAACCATCTGCAACTCAACGACACTGGAGATTTACTGCTTTGATAAAAAATATGACTGATAGTGTAAGCAAAGTGTTAGCTACTTGTATTTTTTTCAACGTTATGTAACATTAAGTTAAATACACGAAGAGAAAACTTTATTTCTCACCAGGTACTAAACTTGATCCTGTGCAACAGAACAACGAAACAACATTCTTGCACTCTGCATTGTGTCAATAGCTGCTCATCTTATCTTCTGAGCTACAAGCTTCAGATTTTCACAGCTTCTCCAAAGCAGCACTGCCTTATTTTATAGATATTCAAATCAGGCTAATGTATCAAAGCCCTGTAGCATGAAGAACTTTGCATGACTGTTGAAATTAAAGGATTCCTTTCCTGTGAGACTCTACATCAGGCTGAAATATCTACAGTCTTATTTCCAGATTCAGGAAGTAGGAGAATGATTACACAGATTAAAATAACTTTTCATTTAATTATGTGAAATCTCTTGATGAAAGATAACGCTAAATACGGTTAAGAAACCCAATACCTTACATCCTGCTGAGGGGCTTGCAAGGCTATAAGTACTGCTGCAAATCAACTTCAGGTGCTAATATTCTAGGAAGGCGGCCTTGTGACAAACTGGGTATGGCTGGTTGCTTGTGGGTGTGACAGTATAGATGACAACGTCATTTATTGTGGACTATAAGAGGAGACACTTTATGACTTTTTTTTTTCAATCATGTCATAGTGCAATGGTTACGAACACTGCTGTGATGCCACAAGAGATCCACCGAAAGCCAGCTTGGCAGAAAAAGGGCAACTGGTTTGATGGTCTGTTAGCACTATGCTCCTGGCAGCAATTGTATAACGTATTTTTAGTGCCTCCCAAGTTGGCTTTGGGTTGCCATGGTTAAATCGATGTCTTCGCTGCTTATTGACATATCATATCATCAGGCCTAAAATAACCTTGTATGATTCCCATTTGTTCATCGTCGATTCTCGTTTTCGCCCTACGTCTTGGTCCTGGTCGCCGTGCTACTTGACCTTCTGGAATTGGATTGTTTTGCCTGTTTATTTGACTATGTCTTTGCATTGCCCTTCAATTTTGAAAATCATCATCTGTTCTGGTTTCGACCCTGTCTTTATCTGATTCTGATTAAAGAAAGCTGCTTCTGAAGTTGGGTCCTTCTTGTGATTAGCACACATGCATTGTTGTGATCTTTCTCACTTTTGGGAATGTTATAAATCCACCCATTCTAACATCCGATCCAGTCCAGGGTTAGCGTGGGCAATTTGGAGTCTATCCTAGACATAACGGGTACACCCTAGACAGGATACCAGTCCGTGGTGGGACTAACATACATACACACATACACAGACTACAGGCAATTTGGAAATACCTATTTATCTAACTGCACATTTTTGCAAATCCCACACATGCAGTGAGGGCTATAATTAGGAATATATAAAAATATTATTCTGAGCTGGGCCATTATTTAAACATACCCAAAGTATATCATAAAGTATCAACAAATATGCAATAGGAATTTTTCTTAAATGGGCATACATATCAAAATGTGATTGTCTGCAGTTAAAAACTGATATGTCCGAAATACTTCAGCCTTATTATACCAACATAACCTCCAAACGCTAAAAGTATAACTAGAGGGCAAAGAGTTTCCTTTAAAGTCAATTTCTACATGCAAATTAAGAGAGGTGGATAGCACTGTAATGGAATGAAAGTATCTCAAAATGCCTCCCACTTTGGGGGAACTTTGAATCACCCTGAAGGGTCTAGCAGCCGGATTCCTTCAGGTACAAATATTTCGTCTAGGTCACAAGCAAATCGTGACTGAACTTTAAACCTAACTCTTAATCCAAAGACATGGTGACACTTACCAGGTTGCCACTGGTGAGAATGTGGCTGAATTCCGGCGTCATTGGATAATGCTCCATAGCCATGAACAACGTGTTGAGGATAATGCAAATTGTGATGGCCATATCCAGGAAAGGATCCAGCATGATGAATTTGACCCACTTCTTGAAAGTCACCCACGTGGGGGAACACTCCCAAATCATGTACTCTAGAGCAAATTTCTCGAACTTGGGAGGGTACTTGCTACGGAACCCATCTGCAGGCAAATCAAAGACAAGATACAATCAACCCATTAGACATGTTAGGTACACACTCTCAGTTAGCCAGACTTAAATGGCCCGTGGTGTTGAGCCCTCATGTTAAGCCTCAGTGGGTTTGTAATGGTTTTCAGATAGCTCACGTGTCGGTTACTCATTTGACCTATTGGTTCAACACAGTTGTTGGTTCCAATGCAAACAAATACATCTACTCACAAGTACTGCAAACAAAATTAGCAGTCCAAAGCCCGTTTGAAAGCAGCTGAAAATCTGACTGGAAAATTCAGCCACAATTATCATAACAGTTCCTTCTATTCTTCCAAAGTGGTGGGGGGAGGCAACTTGTTAACACTGCGTGCTTGTTCAAAAGCAACATCCAACCAACTTAACCACAGATTTAGTACAACTACTTACTCTCAAGAGCTATAAACAGACACATGGATTGGTTAACACTGCACAATTATTACAGTATAAATATAGATTTAAAGCAAAACACAGCAAATCAATTAGTGTTAAAAGGTTGCAATATAGCTTTGATAAGGACAGAAGTGGAATAAAATAGATCCACAGTACATGATATAAAATCAGTCAAAGGATTACAAATCCATTCATTCAATTCAAACACTTATACGGGGACACGAAGGGGGTGGTCATGCTATCCCGGTTAGCATGGACACAAGACAGGGAAACACTCAGAAAAGGATGCCAGTCCATTACAGGGCACAAGTACAATCACATACTACAGACAATTTAGAAACACCAATTCAGCTAACTGCATGTCTTTGATCTGAAGAAGGAAATCTACTTAGAAAATGGAGAATGTGCAAACTCAATGTACACAGCTAAGGGGAGGATTTAAACCCCAAAGCCTTGAGCTGTGAGGCCAGGGTACTACATTCTGAGCCACTGTATCACATATAATTATTATAAATTTGTGAAATTATGGCTTTAAGCCTAACGCAAACCCAGCAATCACTGTAAAATGACAAATCATTACTACTTACATTTTTTTTTGGAAGATGTTTGCCTAATGGGCAGTTACTATATAAGCAAAACCGATGTATGGCAGTGTGGGTTTCAGCAACTGCAGGAAGCTTAGAGAAAATACACTGGGTCCAGTCACTGGTGACAGCATCAACAGCACCTTTTATTGCGATGACTTTAGTCATATTCCTCATTTCCTTACTCTAAATCTTAGGCACCTGAAATCAGTTGTTGTTGAATAAGTTGTGATATTCAGCTCAAACTCAATTTTTTCCCCCAGCTCATACGTGTACGTGGGTTCCAATAACTAAATCGCTTTTTCATACGTCTCTGGATACTTCCTCATTTAGTACCAGCATTGATTGGTAGTTTGGGATACTCCAACCCACCATGGGTTTTGAAGCATTATTTAGTGCCAGCATTGATTGCTAGTTTGGGATACTCCCACCCACCATGGGTTTTGAAGCCTCATTTAGTGCCAGCATTGATTGCTACTTTGGGATACTCCCACCCAACATGGGTTTTGAAGCCTCATTTGTCCAATCACTATGCATAGCGCTTGACAAACTATTTAAACATATTATTATTTCCTCCTCAGTCTGTTTGTAGGCTGTTTTAAGATTTTTTTGTTTTAATTTATTTACTTTGCAGCAATAAACAAATGCAATTTTGTAAAAAACTAAAATAAATGACATGCAGTTGAGAATTTTTGAATGGACAGAAGATGCTAGGAAAAAATGCGAATAAAAGTGCAAGTTAAAATCCATGGGAAAGCAAATAATCCATCAATAACGTTTATTCTAAAGTAGGCCTAGCAAAGGCAACATACACATTCTCAAAACAACAGGAACAGGGTCCCCAAGCAAACTTGATCCATGGGACTGACATAATCCTGGGAATTCCTGGAACTAAGGATCAAGAGCACTGGTTCTCAATCTAGTCCTCAGGCTCCCGGAGCCAGTCCACATTTTTGTTCTGTTCCACCTGCATATCTAAACCAGGTAATCAAAGACATTATCATCAAATGAATTTAGGTGTGTAGGTGGTGGGACATAACAAAAATGTGGACTGGCGGGGGGGGGCTGAGGACTGGGCTGAGAACCACTAGACTAGAGGAAGCCAGTTGGACTCAGGTTTGTCATGTGACTGATGTGCCACTGGTACCAGTTTGCCTCAGTGACTAAACAGCTACCTAAGCAGAAAAAGCCAACGTTATGATGTAAGTGGGGCTCACATGCATACCTCAAATTATTTCGTAGCATGGAAACTGTGCTAAAGACCCCCCCAACCACACCCACAGGCTCAAAGAGGGACATGACATAATCGTATGCTAAAGGGGCTCTCTGAGTAGACAGAGTCATGAAGATTTCCTCACAATTTGCATGCGGTCTATGGAATATCAACCACCAGCATGGGTAAGTCCAGAGAATGCACAAATGGTGAACACGTGGTGGAAGACTTGGATGAGGCTTTGAAGTCTATGTTGGGTGGGATTATCACATACTGTTAGTCTCTAACTAGACTCACACAATTTATATTCGATTCTGCATTGATTTGGGTTTGGCTTAAACAAAGACCACAGCTCTGTCCTGCAATGGACTAGTATCCCATCCAGGGTGGCCACTGCCTCTTGAGGCTCTGGGTTTACTGTTATCCTGTACTAGGTAGACAGTTATGGAAGATTCATGCCTGATACCAACAAGACCTGAAATGCAGGAATGGATGTATATTAACAAATGAAATGAAGTAGACCAGACAAAATATGAAATATCTTTGGTTCATACTGTCTGTAATGAAATTAAAGTCAATTTATGAATCACTGTGTTTTTTTTTAATTTGCATTTTCCATACTGTCCCAACTTTTTCTGATTTGGAGTGGTACAAATGACGTGTTACTTGTAACGTTTCCCTCTGATTGGCTGTAAATTATGTGTCTGATCAGTGTGTTGTTGGCCATTTATTTTAGTCATTGTTGCCAAGTTTTTTTAAATCAGATAAGAAAACAGGGTGGTAATGAATCAATAACACAGGTCCAACCTGAATTATAGCTTAAAATAAAAGAGTTTTAGCTTAAATAATTTTTTTGAGTTAAAAATAATATGCCTTGGCATTATAATAAATATAAATAATAACAGGATAAGTGAGTGATGGATGGATGGATGGGACAACATTCTACAGAGCATGTAAATCCTGCCCACTTTTGATTTCCAAACATAATTTTGCTCATCAGAGCTTGACTAGTACTGTGTAGGACTATGTGATATTCTACACTGTTCAGTGTAGGAATGTAAGTTACTCTACACTGCTCAGTGTAGGACTGTGCAATACTCTATATTGCTCAGTGTAGGACTGTGCGATACTCTACACTGCTCAGTGTAGGACTGTATACTACTCTACGCTGCTTGGTGTAGAACTGTACATTACTACGTTGCTCAGTGTAGGACTGTATGTTACTCTATACTGCTCAGTGTAGGACTGTATGTTACTCTACATTGCTCAGTGTAGGACTTTACATTACTCTACTACACTGCTCAGTGTAGGACTATACGTTACTCTACACTGTTCAGTGTAGAACTGTACATTACTCTATACTGCTCAGTGTAGAACTGTACGTTACTGTACTATACTGCTTAGTGTAGAACTGTACTTTACTACACTGCTCAGTGTAGGACTATATGTTACTCTACACTGTTCAGTGTAGAACTGTACACTACTCTACTACATTGCTCAGTGTAGGACTGTATGTTACTCTATACTGCTCAGTGTAGGACTGTATGTTACTCTATACTGCTCAGTGTAGGACTGTACATTACTCTACTACACTGCTCAGTGTAGGACTATACGTTACTCTACACTGTTCAGTGTAGAACTGTACATTACTCTACTACATTGCTCAGTGTAGGACTGTATGTTACTCTACATTGCTCAGTGTAGGACTGTACATTACTCTACTACACTGCTCAGTGTAGGACTATACGTTACTCTACACTGCTCAATGTAGGACTGTACATTACTATACTGCTTAGTGTAGGACTGTATGTTGCTCTACACTTCACGGAAGGGCTGTGTCCTCTCAGGCACGGCAGCCAGGAAGATGCCTATGGGACGCGTACCACCAGCAGTGTCGGTGAAGTGAGCGCTTATTGCGCTCTCCTTCCTGATGATCTCCTTGTATGTCTCCCGGGACAACTTGCGAATGGTGCCTCTCCTCTCCCTATCCACCTGATGCTCCTGCAGAGGCGAGATAGAGAGCCACGGTCACATCACTGGCCACCAATCAACTCGCCGCTAGTGTCTAACATTATGTCTTTGCTTTTCTTACTATTGCATAACAGTGGTGTTTTTACCTTGTGACCATCGTTCATTCTGACAATGATCATCTAGCCCCATTTCCAGTGTCTCAGTATTCAGAACGACAGATTGTACAGAAACAGGTTGCCTTCTCAGCCCTAACAGGCATAAAATAACTGTGTTTTGTACTGGAGGGAAAATATAACTGCTAGATGGTGTTTCGCATTTCATATTTTAATACTTCACTTTCAATTTGCGTAATTCAAATCTGATCAGAACACAAAAAGGAAACATAACAGAAGATGATGACTTTCTGAAAGACGTATCAGACAGGACAGTTGGTAGAGGACTAGATAATGAGGGGGAAAGAAAGCTCAGATTAAAATGCCTCATGTCTCCACTTGGTCAGACTAACTAACAGTCTAGATAGTTCACTGTGCCTCACCCAAACGTACTTTTCAGTCAGGGGGACAAACCAGGCTGTTCACACAGGTAGAATCCGGCCCCTCTTACTGTGGTAACATGGCTGTGTAGCCAAGAAACAATCTAGGGAGACCTAATATCACTCAGCAGAGGTGGCTAAACCTTGTAATGAAGTTTACATGTTTGAAGTTTAGCCACTTGGCTGTAGTGATAGGAGTTCCCTAGAGCTGTTCTGTTTTCATTTGCTGATTCCTGGTTGAAGGAAGATTGAAAACCTCTCTTCTAAATAATAGGACACACTGGAATACCCAAACATATTTTTCTTTTATGTTGTTTGAAAAACTTTATTAAAAAAAGACACATTGTAGCAATCAATTGCTTTAATATTATTTTGATCAAATTCAAAAGCTAGAGATTTTGAGAGAAATTGCACACGTGCAGATTGGTAAGATTCAAATCAAATGTAAAACATTATAAACACATCCTGTTTATTGCATCCACTTATTCAATTCCAGGTCATGGCAAGCCTTAGGCCAATCCCAGAGGAGGGTACACCTCGGCCATCTCACAGTACAGTCATCAAGGGCAACTCAGAGACACCACCACGCATAAGGGCCTTTTTATGGCTTGTGGGAAGGAACCAATGCATGCTCGGCACATAGACACACGGAGCCAGAGAAGGGATCGAGATCCATAATATCGGGGGTGCCGGGCCAGCGTGTTTCCCACTGAGCCTATGCACCTCGCCAGGAACACGGCGGCTTGTCAGTTTGGCTAAAAATACAAGAACCGTGAAGAGTCATTCTTAGGCCTGTCTCCACATGATGACATAGCTGCAGAATAATTCAGGAACTCAAACGGTCTAAGAAACTTTGACTCTGATAGGACAGCTACAGCTACACGTTCTCTCTCTCTGTAAATATGAACCAGATAGATACACTCTGTGAAGAAGGTAGATGGCCACACATGGTATATATTAGACTCAATTCATAAATACTAACTACATTTTTAATTATCTTTTTCCACAGGTAATTTGTCATGAGTCTTTGTTACCAGCTCTGTTTTTAATTTCCTACATTTAAATTGTTCAGAAACAAAGTAGGCTTATCAGCCGAACGAAGTGTATTGTACACCACAGCAGAGACGCAGATGTACTTACATCAATATCAAGCCGAGATTTTAAGCTCCCATTTGATATGAATGCTTCATTATACCACAAACAGTTATCAACCACTACAGACACAAAGGCTGAAATATCACTGTCAGGATGGCAGAATTTAAGAAGTTAAAATTATCACCTTAAAGCCAACCAACAAAGATGGACTGTACTAGTGGTCTTTGACTATGGTGTCATAATCTTATAAGTGTTAATGATTTTTTTGGCATACCTGAAATTTATTTTTTATATTTTCTACATCCATCCATCCATCCATCCATCCATCCATCACCAATTATCCAGTTTATGGTTAGGGTGAGCCTGGAACCTCCCCCGAGGAGCACATGGCATATGGCAGGTAACAGTGGACAGTGGGGAGAAAGTGGAGGAACCCGAAAAGAACCTGAGATGAAGATGCAAGGTCCACACCTACAGAGCCGAAGGCAGGAACTGAACCTGCACCCCAGGAGGTAGGTGCTGGCCAAGTAGCCATAGTAAAACCAAAATAGTATACAATAGCTGATGGTTTAACTTAAAGAAACGCAAGTGATACAGATGTTAATTAGTGGTTAAATATTTACGGTCACTCAACTTTGATTTGGTGAACATGCATGGGCCGTGAAAACCGTGTTTTACAGTACATGCTCCCTGCAGCACATATCTCATCTGTGCTTTCTGAGTGAATCAAAAGGGGGTTTTCCACTACCAGCCCAGTCCTGAATGAATGGAAGCTGTTGGCACTAATCAAAGCACCTCCCTCTTCAAGGGTATCAGCAGGGGGTGCGCTTAATAAACACACCCCCCATGGGCAGCACTGCCGTGCGACGAAAAAGAGTCATAAATTTGGAACTCCCGCTTTGCTAGTTCCATCTGAAGTAAGAGCACATAGACTACACAATGGCACCTTATAGAGGTCACTCCAGGTGTCGTCAAGATGACCTCATTGGTTTCAAACTGACACGATCATAACAAACCCCAACAGTGGCTGCGTATTGATGAGGTCACACAAGTCCAGCCCTGATCATTCAGTTTCATTAGCTCTGATTTAAAACATAGAGCATATTATGAATAACTGATGTCAAAATGCAAGTCAAAAATGACAAAGCAATATCAGAAATAAATAACCCTTGGTTTCAGTGCCGTCACCTTACACTCAACTATCAGGGGAGAGACGTGACTTTCTACGTGTGGTGGAGGTATTTTTTAGGTCATCCCCTCAGGACCTTGCATGTCACCATTATTAATCAACATTCGCGGCCAAGGGTTGGACTATAAATCAGTCACCTTTGACACGTTTACAGAAATGCCTTATTTATTATCAACTAGCACATGAAGTTGGAGGTCTGTATAAAACTGCTCTTTCGAGGCAAATGTGGTGTCTGTAAGGGCATGCGTACCTTCGGCGTACTGAGACAATCCTCATCGACTCTCTCCATGGGACAAGCGGGCAGTGGTAGAGACGAGCGAGGCCCCAGGTTCGGGACACCATTCTGGTCAGGGGAGAGGACGAGATTGCCGTTGACGTTCAGGCCAGAGGTGAAGACCTGGGAGGTGCGACTCTCCGTGCTTTGGGTACTCGTCCTGCGCTTGGACCGCGACAGCCCCGCCGAGCCCGCGTGGCTGTTGTTGTCACCAATGGCGCTGAACTCATCATCGGCGAAGTCGGCCTCTGAGTCCTTGTTTCGGGTGCGGAAGGTGAAGACACTACCCTGGCTTTCCCTTCTGGTGTTGGACGAGAGGGTGCGTGGCAGGAAAAACTTGCGCTGGAAGTCAAAAAAGAAAATACAGCGTAGGACATTGGACCCAAGTTAAATTTAATTTATAATTAAGCTAGGAGTAAAGACTTATTTAAATAAATAAATAAATAATAATAATAATCAGTACTTTATTAAAGCATGCTAAGTACGAGCATGTGGACACCCTGGATGGGATGACAATACAGCACAAAACACACACATTGGGATTTTGTTTTGCCAAATTCAGACCGCACCCACTCGCGGATGGTAAACCCTAATATGCCGACACTGACCGAGTTGACCCCCCCTTTAAGTCAGTGCTGTTGGCACCATGCTTTACTAGGATGCCCAAGATCATAGCAGCTGGAACACACAGCTGTCAGGTGTCGGGTAATTGGGGCTCTGCAGATCCTCTGCAGACAGAAGTTTTTCAAAGGGGCGATACATCATTTCAAACATACAATAAGGAGCTTCTGACCTGTGTGGCTACAGAGAATTACAATCTGTGTGACACCCTTTATACTGGTGTGTTTTTGAAGTAGGTCGATACAAAAACCACAGGATAAAATCAACGGAAATATATAAAGAACATCTAAGGGCATGATAGCACATCCCTGGAAGCTCTTGGTAGCAGAGGAGATCTTTTAACAAGACTGACTACGTACAGAGATTCAGCCAGAAAATGATAGGAGTGAAACATAGTCACTTTACATTACAAGTGGATGTTTTTTATGGTTTAATATTTACTGCCAGATTTTTTTTTTTTCTGAATGTATTCCCAAGCAGATATGATTCCCACCCAATCTGTCATTTGATCTCGTTTCACCTTGGGTATCTCCATGGAGTCTGACTTCTGTGTCTTTTCATCTGCATTACCATCCGCTTGCTCAGTTAAGGTCAGCGATGACTTTTTCTGGTTCTTCCGCTCATTGGAGTCCAGCGTGAAAGAGGACGTCTCCGGTGAATTTGGAAGATCCTCTTCTTCTGCCAACAGTACTTCCTCCTGAAGGTTGAAGGCACATTATAGAAGACCCAACGGGAGACTAACCCACCTGAATGTTCCATCTTTCCATGAAGGCTACGTTTTCTTCTGAAGTTGTGGAAAATGCATTTTTCACCCAAGTCATAGGGAAAAGTGCTGAAGTAGAACCAATGGCATTATATTTGGCTGTACATTACTAGCATCAAAGTCAGTTTTACCCTAATGACAAAAGGAATTTTGGAATACCCTGTGACTAGAATAGACACATAACTGTTTTATACAGTAGTGTGAAAAGTTAAGCCATATTTAAATTTAGTTTCATGCTGTTGTAGAACTGTGATTTAATACATGTTAACGTGTCAAATTATTCATTTCAACATCTCTCTTCAAGTCACCCCAGTATTTGCAGTTAAAATCCAATATAACCACTAGCGCACCTTGTTTAGCTAATCAGTACCTCATGAAGTTGATTGAGTCAATTAATTGAGAAGGTAGCAAAATTCAACGAATATATGAGAAGTTAATTAAAGCTACTGTATGTTCTTCAGCCATTCAACAAGATACCAGTAACATTTTGGTCAACCGAAGACATTTTGGTTACTTTTAACTGCGCGTCCGTCCATCCATCCATCCATCCATCCATCCATCCATCCATCCATCCACTCATCCATCCATCAGCTGCTTCACCTGGTCAAGGTCCCAGGGCTCTTTATTGTATCACAGTTTATTTGCATATGTTCGAATTGAATATTAAATCAAACTTAGCATTCCCACATCCTTGCAGGAAATAAGCTGATTGTTTTTGGTAAAAGTCACTGTACCTCTTGATCTCTCTGCATCTGTTCCATCATCTGCTGGAATTCCTCTTGTGTCCTAGCAATCTCCGCGAGGGTCGCCTGGTTCTGTTCCTCGTATGCCATGGCGACCACAGCTAAGATTAGGTTGATCAGGTAGAAGGAACCCAGGAATATCACCAGCACGAAGAAGATCATGTACGTCTTCCCCGCTGACCTGAGAGTCTGATGCAATAAGAGAAGGTCAGGTGACCCTTTCTGATATTGATTTTGGTGAAGACAGGCTTACTCAATGCTTTCAAGTACAGTGCATTCCTCTTATGTGGGACACGTTTTAATTAAGCAGCAGCCTCAATTATGCAAAGTTTAACACAAATAATTTGAATGCTACGGGGGGGGGTGCTCAGCGGTTAGTACTGCTGCCTCAGGGTTGGAGGAACGAACTTGGCCTCTACTCTGCATGTGTGGAGTTTGCATGTGGTTTGCGGGTTAGGCCAATTGGCATTTCTAAATTGCCCATAGTGTGTGTGTGGCTGTGCTCAGTGATTGGTTGGCATCCCATCCCCAACCTAAGTCTGCTGTCTCGAAAGCCTGTGTATCCAGTCCTACTAAAACAAATTAATGAAGAATATTTGATACTTAAGCTGCTAATACAAAGATTATGCGAGTATTTATTTTGCAAATCCTAGATCCTTAATAATTATTAATGGTGGACTTTATCTAGAAGAACCTGTCATATTGTTTTAATTGACTGCAGTGGCAGCACCAAAAAATTTCTACACTTTCTGACTGGTTGTTAGATCAGTATGAAACAGGACACACGCATACATAACCAACGTTCCTTAAAAACTAAAACAAGGGATCAACATGCAATATTATCTTTCCTGCCTGTAACAGTTGCGAAAATGTCCGAGGACTAACAGCAATTGTACTGGTCTCCTGTCCCGATTAAACGGCACGGTGTCCCAAATAAGCAAAGAAAATCCTGGCTATTTTCTTGATTTGTGTTTTTTCTTTAAGATTTGTCCCAAAAAATAGCTGCCCCGATTAACCAATGGCCTAAATATAAGCAGAATCCACAGTATTACTCAAACTCCGTGATGTTCAACACAATGTAGTAGTTGATACAGTTAGCTGGCCAATTATTTATACCTGGTGGTAGAGGTGCTCCCAGTAGTCTTGGGTCATGAGTCGAAACAGTGCGAGAAAAGCCCACCCAAAACTATCAAAACTGGTGTAGCCGTAATCGGGGTTCCTTCCTGCCTTCAAACAGATGAACCCTTCAGGACACTTCCTGTAGAACAGACAAGACGATGGAGCTCACTACTGGAGTAGAGGACACATGCGTTCAGGAACTGATATTTTGTACTGTTATTCCGACATGCAACACACTGTGTAAACCAACATAGCAGACAGTGTCGGGTGTCTAAAGCTTCTGATGCTGGGAAGACAGAAGCACACACAGAAGCCTATTGCTGAGACATTTTGTACTATTTAACTCAAAGACAATGGAATCTAGGCTGTGTTTTTGCTTGAGGTCAGAGGTGTTAGTCAGAATGATGTTTACATTCACTGGCCAAGCGTACCCACGTACCCTATTTCAGTTTCTCCTCTGTTCAGCATTCTTCAGTTGGGTATCTGACTAAGAACATTTTATAGATCAACGTATATTGCTTTTGATGATATGATACCACCCATTTTAAAGAACGTGACTCGACCACTTGCTATGGGTTAAATGAAGTTTCTGCAGGTCAGGAGAAAACAGGTCTACCAATAAAACATGAAACGTTGCTAATGGTGCGGCAAATCTTCAGCATTTATGAGCTGAAGGATTATTAGTCAATATCACAAGCAATTACTGGACTTTCAGGATACACATTTTTCAGATAAAATACTGTAATCAAAATATATAAAGGGAGCAAACACAATATGCACCATATGTAAAAGAGGTGCTCTTAGAATTTTTTCAACATCTTCAAAGTAGCTAGATGTGTGGAAAGAATGACAGCAATGAACCGAACACCATTTTGGCAGCCCACAGAAACGGTGGAATGTGTTAGGCGATGTGCCGTCACCAACGGTAACAGGCAACCCCGACACCTCCCTGCCGTTGAATCTGACACAGCCGTATGATGATATGATAGGTGAGGGGATGAGGTGTAGGGGGAGGGGGAACCTGGAGGCATGAGGTGCTGCTAGCGTAGGACACTGTGGGGGCCAGCCTGGTACACAGGACGCGAGGGTGACTGCAGAGCATCAGCATATTTGGTGACAAGTCATGCCATCTCTGCTAGCAGACAGGTCTTTTCCGTTAGACTGACTGTGTCATAATCGCCATTCTGCTTTGTGCACATATATCGACTGTTCATATGAGCCTCATAGTGTGACTCAGTGTGAGGCACTGTTGCCTCACACCTCCAGGCTTGTGGTGTTCTAATCTCACCTCTGATCTGTGTGTGTGGAGTTTGCATGTTATCCACCTGTCTCGCGAGTATCCTCCTGGTACTCCAGCTTCCTCCCACAGTCCAAGGACTTGTAGTTACAGCGACTGGGATCTCAAAACTGCCTGTCAAGTGTGTGGTTGTGTGTGGGTGCCCAATGATGGACTAGCATCTTGTCCGGCGTGTACCCCAGCCTGAGATAAGGTCTAAGCCCCCCTGCGACCCTGACCAGGAAAGTGGTTAGAAGATGGATGAAGATACATGAAGCCACAACATACGTAACATGAGCAAATCTGCCTTCTAATCAGAAGGTTGTTTTTCATTACCATATAACGTTCCTGATTTCAAACATACTGTAAATGTCTTCAGAATTCAAAATCCAGTGACCACATTTTATCAGTGCAGACACATGACAAGGACATAAAGCAAGCGTCACTAGAAATAGTATGCTTCATTCTGTTTTCGTTGAGAAAACAGCTCCTATGATCTGAGCTGCACAGGATGGTCTCAGCTGTGTTGATGGAACATCCCATGTAGACATCTCAGTGCCTCCTGGGGGTTCGATTTTATAGACACAAGAACGATGGGCCCTGTTTCACAGGAGCGTCCACTCATTCATCCTGAGTGCATTGAAAGCCAAAGTAATAGCACATATTTCATCTTTCAATACACGCAAAGACGGAAATCCTTGCTAACACACCACACGAGGTAGATTTCGCCGGCTTGCATCAAGAAACGGTGCTCTCCCACACATATGCCACAGCCAAAGGATGTGCAATACCGGCAAGGAGACGGTACGCGGTTGCAGAAGCTGGTCGACCCGTCGGTCATGTTAATAAAGGTTCACGAGCCATTTCACGCCCCCCAGATGGGCTGCCAATGTCACGTTTGTTGCCTGAAACACGAAACTCACATTTCAACGGGTCACATTTACATACAGAAATTCGCCGGCCTGTTTTTTGGATTCCACACATACATTTATTTTTAACATCCCAAGACCTGAGTGCTTCTTTTATTTTATCAGCATTTTGGGAGTCAGCATGTTCCTTACAAGTACAGCACAGCTTAAACCATACTCTACCATGGTCATAAATTAAATGAAAGTTATAACACGTGTAGGCAACACAATGAGTCTTGTGCTGCAAGGTATGCTGCAAAAAAGCCAACGTTAAGACTAAAGTTTCCCCGTTATTGTACCTATAAAATACAAATTGCTGGAGGTTATGGAAATTCTACACACATTGACTTTGTCCAACAGGGGCGTGAAGAATAAAGCAGCAAAAACACGTTTGATAGATGTCATCGTGGCAGCACCAAAGCCGCAGAATGCAACCTTGCAGCCTTGGTCTATCAGAGGAACTAGCTTCATTTAGCATAATAGCCAGCTGAGGTCATAATAGCCCATGAATCCAAAGGTAGAATCTGGCATGCACCCAAGACCTGGAGCAAGGGTTCTCAGAGCAGCCTTAGGCACCCCCAGCTGAAAGCCAAGGCGGATCCCCTCTTCATTGTTTCTGATTAGCAGCACTGGGATGGGCAGTGCTGAGTGTACTAACTTCATGTGGACGTCAGTCACGGGCCAATGAGAAAGCTCAAATTGCACACAGTCTCGATACTGATCAGCTCTTGAAACTATAGACATACAGTGAAACAAAATGTCTCTAATTAAGCCGACGATCATTCGCTGTAGGGCTTCTTTTGAAAGCTTAGTCACCTTAAAGGACAGGAAGTAATGCCAGCCCTATTTTTAATGTTTAATTTTACAACACCTTAATTATATTGGGGAGAAACTTAGGATGTACATAAAGTCAAGTTCTGACGGTGGATGTCAGCTGCCACCTTACCCCGAGTCGAGTTTATTAAGGTACAGTGATGGCTGGCTGAAGTGCGCCAGGTTGGCATCGCAGCTCAGGGCTCGCCTTCGCTCACTAGGGGAGTGCACATTTAGCGTAAGCTGGAGAAACGGGGAAGCTAGAGCCTCCTACCATGGCACAATCTACTCCACCCAGCTCTCAGACACCCACCAACCTTGGGGACAATCCAGCACGCCAGATCAGGGACTTACTGGCGGGGTATGAGATGGGTGACATGTCGGGGTAAATAATTCACAACACAAGCACAGACTTAATGATTCAAAAAAGTCCTGCAAACTTAAAAACATGACAACATGTGCAAAAGGAAAGACACTGATTCATAAGTGATGATTCGCTGTGCCATGCTACATTTGAGCGTGGTACCAGTGGACAGCATAGAGGACTGTGTATTTGTTTTCTGGCGTGGAAAGAGTATGACGGCTTAGTCATGGCACAGAACCACCAATGATATCTCACCACAAACAGGAAATGGAAGAGGAAGGTGCATATGAGTTAATGCTGCACAGTGAGGTAATAGAAAAGCAAGGTCACCATGAGGATAAAGGTACTTAAAGTTTCTATAGCAACAGTATCTAGGAAGCTGTTGCCCAGGGAGATGTGTTACATCTCTGAGGGGCTTTTTTGTCCCTCTAGTTACATTTCAGATAGGATAAGTAACATTTCCGGGAGAGGAGGTAATGAAATTATAATTTAATAATGTATATGTTGTTGTACTTTCTTTCATTTCTATTTTTTCATCAGACCTGATATAATCAGATGAGTGATACCCTTTTTTGTGGATAGAATACACCAGTAATGAGTGCTTTATTTTGTTAACATGCTGCATTTCAGGTGTGATAATGAGGTGTTTTGATTTTTGTTTGAACTTTGTAACTTGAGCAAAGGGTGGTAGAGACTGGTATTAGTGTTAAGGGTAATATATAATAATATCAAATACATAAGAGACTGGCATTTATTTTAAGGATAATACATAATAATACTACACATTGTTTAATAACACAACTCACAACATAACTGGAGAAGTCTGAATGCAGTTATGCTAAATATTTTAATTTTAAATCAAATTTAAGGGGAGAATTACAGATCATACCAATTTAATTATATATTATTAATGCAATAAGTAGTGTTTATAAGAATAATCAGAAGACTCCATGGTAACATGCAGAATTTCATCCAATGCTTTGCTACTTAATTATGTCTCAGGTATTTTTTGAGCGTTATCTGATTCAAAGTCTTTTTTCTGAACTGTAACAGGGGCTCCATTAATTCTTTCAGTGATTTAAGAAATGATTTCATAAAAGGAACATTTCTGCACATATTCTCTGCCAGGACTGTGCCGTACTTATTTTTCAACGGATGCTCGGACTGCTCATTTGATGAAGACACATGAAAAATATTCCTAAAATGTTATGCCTTCAGTATCAGGACTCCCAGATGATATTACTCTTTCCAGAATAGCCCCGTATCTTTATCTTCTTGATAGGCCTCATACGGTTAGTCATGTTAAAATTCACAAGCATTACTTTGATACTTTTACTAAACAAAGTGCCAAGCAAGCTATGCAAAGAAAAGCAAAATCCATAAAAAATTCCTGCATGCAAAGCTAGATATGTATACAAATTTATGACGTACATATGGCTGTGTTGAGCCAGATGAGCTTATTTTAATTTTTCACATTCAGCAGATAATTGGGGCCATTAATTCTTGTGCCTGCGTGCAAGTTCATACCAGAGGAGCCCCAGCTGCAGGAAGCCACGCTGAAAGAGGGTCATCCTGCTGATAATGTTCCCAAGTACGGGGCCCACCTTTTGCCTTTCAAAATCGCAACCCCCTGACTGTCTAAACACACGTAGCTTTGACGTTTAGCTTAGCTGACTGTCGCAACGTGAAAAATATCCACTGAAATGCCTCCTCGGCTGGCTTTTCCGACAAACCAAGCAACAATCTAACCTCACGTCCTTACACCATTAGCAAACTTGTGTCATTTCTCCAAGACCCAAAATGCACAACTACATTATATTATTATATTATTATACTATATTATATTATTTATAATCGTGCATGGCTTATAAGAACGTGTTAACAGGCTTTAGTTAATGGTTTAATGTATCGCAAACAGGAATGCGGCATTGTAACGTAACAGTATCTTTCATCTGAAAGCTGGGGATTACGTTTGCACACAATCAGAAGATTTAAAAATATCCAAGCAATCATCACCACCCCCCACCCCACCACCACCATCTGACCCACCGAATACTCTGCCTAAAATGAGCAGTGTACACACAAAAAGTACAACTGCTCCAAATTCCCCAACCATGGAAGAAATTATGACAGCCAAAGCAGCGGACAATCGAGAACAGGACATAAAAGCAAGGTTTTATAATGTAAAATAAAAAATGAAAAGGGGATAGTAATATGTAAAATAATGACAGTGTTACATAACAGAGCTCCAGTACGGACGGGACAGGTCACAAAGGCCGAGGAAGCCAGGGGAGATGCAGGAAGGCACGGGTAATCAGTGGGACGGGCAAGGAGAGGAACACAGACATTAATCTCCCCTTCCATGGTGAGTCATACCAACTGACTTGCGTAAGTAGATGTAGAATTTGCACTGAGGTGCATTTGGTTTACTTAGAGGCAATAAGGCCTTCTTCATCAAACCCAAAAATAAGGCCTTTTATTTAATTGAAGTACAGCTTGTCTTGCTGTTGAAAAGAAAGAAAATGGGCTATTCCAAATAAGACAATAGCAACAAACGGGATTAAAATGAATTGTATGGGCACAAAAAGTTTCTCTAAATATAATTGGCTTATTTTTCAAAATTGCTTGACCCACCATTTTTTGCATGTGTTTTTCAGTGTTTTTTCCCCTATAGCGGTGTACAGGAAGTAGGTAAATAAAAAATGTTCTGACATTTTAGTCACTGCTTGTTTCACACTGGATCTTTCATACCAGACCTTTAGAGAGTTTAAAAACCCTCAGCACTTCTCGTTTTGAAAAAGCCCAACTCGGCTCAATGGCTTGTTTTATCTGTAATGGCACCAAACTAGACACCACGCTGCTAGCTGTGTTTTTGCCCTGCGAGGCAGGCAGATATGGCCTTTCTTCCACCCGAGCAGTGGATGCGCATACAATCCATATGTGCGGGCCCCACTGTAATTTAACGACGGTGCACTGTCAGCAAGCTACCCGCCAATTCTGCCAGCAGAGCCCAACAGTTCAAACGAAACGTTGCCGGCCATCACTATCGAGAGGTCAACCATTGTGCTGTTTATCAGGGTAAACCTGCTTCTGGTTTTCAAACCACAATGCGCCAACTCAGATAATGGGCTTGTTTTTCCGGTTTTGACAATAAAGTACGGCAGGAGAAAGGCAGGGGAAAGCTTCATTCTTACAGCAGTGTTGTACTGCCTGACATCATATCCTGATATACTCTCAAAACTATACATCATCCTCACAATGGCACGTGAGACACGTGCCATTCTTAATTAAGCAGACAGGTGGCGTGGCGGTTTGTGAGTCAGCACTGTGGCCCCACACCTGCAGGGTTGGGCATGTGAATCTGAGCAGGTCATGTGCATTTTTCATGACGTTAGGTGAACTGCTCTGTCGTAATTTTGCGTGTGATCTGCTATAAAAATGTGTCCCATCCAGGGTGACCTCTGCATTGTGGACCACGATCCTGGACTGCATGAATGGTCATTGAAGATAGATAGATAGTAAAATTTCATTCAGTATCTATCTATCTATCTATCTATCTATCTATCTATCTCTCTATCTATCTATCTATCTATCTATCTATCTATCTAAATATTTGTATTACTTTATCTAAATTGTGGGTATGTTTTGTCCTTTTAAGGTCAAAATAAGTTTTAATTATTCAATTAGTCAAGTTATTATGGCATCGTAACATATGATAATAAGGTATTACATAAGAACGTTAGCACAACTCTTGCTCTGTGTGTGTGTGTGTGAAGTATATACATTCTACTAGTGTTGTGCGAGTTTCCTCTGAGTACTCCACCTCCAAAGACATGCACTTAACCGGTGCAATGAACTGGCATCTCCAAATTGCACATTGCATGCTTTGCACTGATATCCTGTACCTTGTCCTTCCTGGGGTAGGCTCCAGAATTTCCTGACCCAAATTAGCGGATGAAGAATATACAAATAATCATGGTAAATTAATTACCTGTGACTTTTATATATGTGCCACATATGATGATTAAAATGGTGTATATAGTCTCATCCATCTCCTTAATAAAAGCAACAATTTTGATAATTTCCACGGTAATTCATTACACTTACAGGACCTGTCTGACATTACTTTTCATCACTTTTCCTCGACTAGTTTTAAGTGAGCTGGGTTGCCCGAAGCCACTTTCATTTGTTTACATCAATAAAAAATAATTGTAAACTACACGTACCAGACCCTTGGAATCAAACAGTTCCACAGGTGGATGTCTAGTTATATAAAATGCTCAGTTTTTCCCTGGCAAACTCAGCCCTGTCCGTTCGTGTCAGTTCTGAAATGGGGGTTTACAGAATTATCTTTATGTGGGATATACAACCCCAAATCAGAAAAAGTTGGGATGGTATGGAAAATGCAAAAAAAAAAAAGCAGTGATTCTTAAATGTACTTTGACTTTTGTTTCATTGCAGACAGTATGAACCCAAGATATTTCATATTTTGTCTCATCAACTTCATTTCGTTTGTTAATATACATCCATTCCTGCATTTCAGGCCTGCAACACATTCCAAAAAAAGTTGGGACAGTAAAGCATTTACCTCTTTGTAATGTTGCCATTCCTTTTCACAACACTTAAAAGACATTTTGACATATTTGATTTGGGTTTGTAGCTGTGCATTCTGGGAATACTATGGTATACAGAATGAGACACCTTAAAGCCTACAAATAGTCAAGACAAATTCAATGTAGCTGAATTGCAGCTCCCTGCTAGACAATTATATCCAAAGCATCTTACACAGTTTAGAGTTTGCATACTAAACATATGCCACCGAAAGTATTTAGAGGTATATCTGGTAGCTAGCAGGGACATTTTGTTTACACTGTAAAGCACAATCACTATGTGGCTCATAAGAGCAGATAAGTCTTCAGTCTATTAGACATGCCAGCGATAAAACTGAAGCAGAGTGAGAGAAACTGACACTCACGTCTGATATGAAATTTCAGAAGATCCAGATATTGAATATAATAATGAATTGAACATGACATGGCAGTCATGACCCGGAAGAAAAATTGTAGACCTCGGACAAGACCGGCAATGATGGGAGCTAAACAACATGTAAACAATAAACAAAAAAAAAAACAAAAAACTCTGAGCACAACTCAAAAATAAGAGAACAAAATATGTTTTTTTACCGTTGCTTACTGTTAAATTACTAATAAATTTAATAGTATATAAAATTGCATAATATAGAGTATATGACAAACAACAATTAGCTGAAACCCTTTGCTAATAATATTTCTTCCCATGATATTAAACAGCAGTTTATGAAGTCAAAACTTGGTCATACTGGTTGCTGTAATAGCTATGAGGAATGCATCAGCATTATGAAATCTGTTGCATTTTTGAAAATGGTTTTAGTTTTCTTCTGGATTTTGTTTGCATTCACAAATTTTGCATGCATTGCATTTGTTCTGCGCAGCCGGCCTCTCGTTCGTTTGTCTTGTGCTGTTTGTCTGTACCTCGCACCTGTGGGTCACCGTACGTGACCCCTTTCCAAAATACATTTACCAGTGACTACCAACAGGATTGTGAAAATACATCTGCTGTGCTCTGTGAGAAGATAACATGGAATCCACATTGTGTAGTTAAAATCATGAAACTGCCACATGCTTGTCAAGGTTATTTACCTACCCTTGTTTTCTTTGATTGGAACCTAACCATCTTTTAAAACCGTAAACAGCACAACGAGAATCTTTTGGGTTTTTCAGGCAAGAACTGACCCTTTCGTATTTATCCTCTAGTGCATATTGAGAGGATGACTGAAATGGAGCTGGTGTGTCCTCTCTGACTTTGCTCAGGAGGTTATCAAAAGCCAAGCCCAAGCTGCTGTGTAGGCAAACAGTGCCCCGTTCCCACATCTGCCAGGAAGCTCCACAGAACGGCCCGTTTTTTAAGAAAAAGAAGAGAAACTGACAGAATTATTCCGAGGCAGCTAAATTCTTGCAGGCCACATGCTTGTTGGCATCTGCTGACTCCGGCTTTCTGCTGCTGTGGCCCTGATGGCCATTTGGCCCCCATAAATACAAGGATCTCCCCACTTCTACCACTATGTGCCCACGAACCGACCTGATCCCAGCAGCTCTCCTTCTAACATGTAAGAGCGTTTAAATGACTCAGTGACACAATGTCAGGTACTATCAGAGGTCAGCACACAATGACAGATAGCACGGCTCCCTAAAGAGGAATCTGCAGCCCGTAGAAGGAAATACTTCAGCATCGTATTTAAACCAAAAACCTTGGGGAGCCCGACGGTTTATGCACCATTGACAATTAGGGAATAACAGTAATAGCTAGCTCACTTACCCAGAATCACTCCCATTCCCACATATCAAGGCATCCTTTGCTCCATCCACCTTGAAGTGGTTGTCTGTAAAAAGCACAGTCTCAGTCAATGGAGTGTCGCAGAATACCATCTAGTACAGCGATTTTCACACTTGAAAGATAACTCTTCTGTGACTGCCGTTTTCATGACAGAAGATGACTTTGCTCTCGTGGCCAGGGAGGGATGAGACTGCTGTTCGCCAGGAAGCTCGTCAATCGGCACATACATAAACAGAGTGCTTTTGTATCGTTAATCCACTGTTGTGCGAAATATTGTTCTCTTGTCCCTATTATTTTTAAATGAATGAGATGAGAATTTGGCAGCTTATATGAAACCTACAAATAAATTACAAATTTATCTTTTTCCTTTGTTTTACATGCATTAATTTGGGAAGGTTGAACGTAAAAGAGGAAGAGGATGATCAGTAACAATATGCATTGACCCAGCGATGAAGATGCCATTTCGAAACCTTAAGACCTGGGATATGTTGTCCCTGTGGTCGCCAAGCATCAATGACAGCTTGGCAGCACCTCGTAATAATAATAAATGCCTACGAGATTACATGTCCAGTAGTCTCCACGGCCACTCTCCGCCGCCTCTCCCAAGCAGACAGAACTCTTCGTTTATCTTCTCCCGTTTTCACCGGTTTTAAGTTTCGCCCTGTCTAACTCGACCAGTTAAGTGCTCATGGGCGACAGGACTGGAGAGGGTTGGAGTGTTTTGGCAGCTTTCCCTGTCTGCCCAGTCACTGGCATTCCTCTTCCAACATGGCCTTAAATGTTCATCTCCACACTTTAGTGCCATTTCAAAGATTGCACAATCTTCCACCCGACAGAGCGGGCCTGATTAAGGAAAAGAGGCAGATGGGTGGTTTACATCACGCCGAAAATTGCGCTGATTTTTTTTCAGCCCTTCGCACAAAAAAATTCCCTTGGGCGAAGCTCCTGTTGCAGGTTGCATTTGGTGTGAGAATAAGCATAGCAAGTTGACAAAAAAAAATAAATGACAATACTCCGATTTATGGAGATCTCTGGTCACATGCACTGAAACGTCATCAGGAAGATCACAAACCCGGCTGCTGTACAGTGGATGTCTGTGCTTCGCCGTGTCTGTCCTTCTCCACCACTGACCTAGTGGCATCTATGCGAAGTACTCAAGACTACCATCTTCTGTGAAAACATGAGGGTTGCACTTCAAACTTGCTCTGCAAATGTGAATATTGAAGGATATTCCATCCATTCTAAAATGCATCTTTCAAATTAAATGGGTCCTAGGGTAATGAATAGATAGATAGATGGATAAATAGACAGATCAATGGATATTTTACTTCAGTGATCCAGATAAAGCATCTCTTTACTGATTGCTTTGGCATTTCTCTCATCGGAATACTTGGCATTTTGTCAAACGACGACGTGAATATCCTGTGCAGTCACATGATACAAATCAGTTTTGCTGTTGGGAACGACAAACTCAGTTCTGTATGTCTCAATCAATTTGAATGATGAAAGATCTGGACCTAGGCTGAAGTCGCATTTAGGTTAAGAACAACTTAACCGGTTACACTGTGCAAATGGTTTCGAGAATTTGCTGAAATTCTGTAAACCGTTCATTTCCGATTTGGATTAGACAGGAAAAGCAATGCAAAACTTATTAAATGTAAAGCACAACAAGTACTCATAGGTAATTTAGGAACTTGACGTTTTCCTTTAAACAAGGCAAAGCTGCCAGTGTTTTTTCTAATTCTGTGATACATCAAATGGTTTTGTAATGCAGACCATCACTCACTGCCATTGCATATTAACATCTCTAACTGCTGCGACTGGCCAGACAGAAATTGAAAAGGAAAGGAGGCAATGACCTACATGATTGAACATGAAGTACCGTCTGTATTGTAGCCTTGGAGTACTGTGATACTGCAAGGTATCATATGTTGAACTTTTGTGAATAGATAGCATCTAATAGTTTAAACAAAGGAGAAGGAAAAGTTGTTTTACTATTGAGAATTGTAGTTAATTGTACCAACCATTGATCAGCAGAGTCGTTGGTACAATTAATCAGATATTGTCATTTTTTTTTGCCAACCTGCTATGCTTATTCTCACGCCCCATTCAATCTGCAACAGGAGCTTCGGCCAAGGGATTTTTTTTTGCGTGAAGGGCTGAAAAAAAGATCTGCGTGATTTTTGGTGTGATGTAAACCACCCATCCACCTCCTTTCCTTAATCAGGCCTGCTCTGTCGGATGGAAGATTGTGCAATCTTTGAAATGGCACTAAAGTGTGCAGATGATCATCAGATTAATCAGATATTAAGTGACGCAGGCAGAATAGAATGGCATGTTGGTATATACTAGTCAAGCAGTCCTGCTACAGAAACTAACAATCAATACAATTTTTTTAACTGTATGAACAGAGTTATATTTAGGGTTAGTAAAGCAAATATTTAACTGTAGAGTAAAGTTTGACGCTATATTGTTATTAAGCTCCTCTGGGTAAGTGAAACGACAAGTTGAGTTCTTCAATGACTCGGCAGCCGGCTGATCTATGAGGAACCAGCAGACAGTGGGATAATCCCATTAATGTCCTGCAATTACCTACCGTCGTCGCTGATGAAGCCATGCAGAGAGGGCCAGGTCTTGTTGTTGCAGACGAAGGTGCCGTTGTTTTCGAACGTGCTGTTTAAGCAATGCTCAGGGTTGCGGACGCACTTCTGCCTGAAGTTACCCATAAACAGCTGCAGGCCAATGAGGGCGAAGACACTTGTGCAGAATATGGTGAGGATCATCACATCGGCGAGCTTCTTCACAGACTGGATCAGGGCTGCCACGATCGTCTTCAGGCCTGCAAAGGAAATGATATCACTGTGTCGTTTTTGTATTATTTTGATGTCTATCTGACAAGCCATGGTGTGGTGCTACTGAAACTATTTTATCATTGCTGAGATTATTTTATGTTTGTTGCAGTACAAAATTGGGTCCCGATGCATAGAAATTTTTTTTTTGTGTTTCAATCTTTCAAGCAAATGTCATGGTTAACTCCAGTTTGGTAAGAGATGAGGAATGTTTGTTTGGTTTGCTCGTTCAACATCAAACCTCACCTGGAATGACAGAAATAGCTTTCAGGGCTCGCAAAACTCTGAAGGTCCTCAGGGCCGAGACGCTGCCCAGGTCCACGAACTCAGTTACGTATCTGCAATGAGCCAAGGGCACTGTAGACAGACAATCACGGCATGCAGGAGGAGGGCTTGAGGTGCCCTGGAGGGGGGCTTGGGGGGGCAATGGCGAGCTGGTCTGAGCAAAAACGGGAATTTAATCTTTGCTTCCTCTGCAGATTGGAACTTGTAAGCCGCTTCATTGACTTTCAGAGACCTTATTATAAAAGTCCACCCTGACACATGGAAGCATATGCCAAATCCAAACTTCTCTATGCTTCATGCTTAGAAAACATTGTTTCCCTTTCGCAAATTCCTCACAGAGCCATGAATCTAGGGAACCCAGTCTCATCCATAATCCCACACAGGTTACCAGTTACAGTGACTCACTCGTGCAGCACAGCTCATTTGACGCATTAGTGTGACTCCTAAGATAAAAAGCTCATACTAAATGCTTACATTTCTAATATCTTCCTTTATCAGGTTGGCAATTCACAATTTTAAATTCATTAGCATAAGCAAATATTTTACTGAAGCAGTATTGGTTAAGCACCTTACCATACAGTACAACTGAAGATCACCTGCTATGGCTCCATCCCTTTAACCATTATGCCACCGGCTGCCCCACCTATGCATCATCAGATTTCCCTGCCCTTGTATTTAAGGGTATTCCATATAGATTATCTGGGGAAAATCTGGAAGATGACTGTTGAATTTGTCAATCACAGTCTTCACAGTCGCAAAGCAAACCTTTCCAAGAATTAAGTCTTGACTTTCTCCTATCAGCACCTTTGTACTGGCCTGAAGTGACCGAATGACCACTTGAAACAAAGGGGTCCAAAACGGCATGATCTCTGTGTGGAATTCACCTTTTTTCCCCACTCCCCATGACATTTGTAAAACATTGCAAAAATAACAACAGCCCACAGGAAAAAGACCATGCATGACAAGTCACATTTCAAAATGCAAGAAAATGAAGCACACACTGCTGAAATTTGTAGAAGCACAGGTGTAAACATGTTGTTCTCCACGCTAACATATGCTAAATAACAATCCTTTCACTGACTGTACTGTTTTGTCTCAACTGAAGAGCTTTAAACGTCATTAACATACCGGGAATGAGGTATTTACAGTCAGTCCGTCCAAACCTATCAATGTCATGCTAGGTATATTATTGGACTTAATGCATGGGAAAGCAGCTGTAACCTGACTAGCATCAAGTCCAACTGGCTGGACAAATATTCTTTTCAAAAATAAAGCAATTAAATGCAATGGTTTTTCTTTCAAAAAGCCAGAAGCCACCAACATCTAATAGCAGCAGACAGGGACTGCATGAGAACTGTAATACTGTAATGTATGTGGCTGCAACATGCTGAGTGGTGGGAGGTTAGGACCTCACCAACGGGGGCAGTGAAATACTTACGCCATGACTATTACACTGAAGTCCAACCAGTTCCAGGCATCACGCAGGAATGTGAAGGAGTTGATGCAGAATCCTCTCGCCAGTATTTTTATCACCGATTCGAAAGTATAAATTCCAGTGAAAATGTACCTGATTTAAGTAAGCAAGGGTAGGAGGGGATGGGGAAAGAGAGACGGACAGCGTCAGAAGCCAATGGCACATGCTCGAGAGAGCTTTCCCGAGACGAGGCCCGCCCTCCGCTCCCAGAAGTATGAGAGAACAGCAGGAGAGCACAAGGTAGCATTAGGACAACAGGACAAAAGGTGCTAAGCGTGTGCAGCTGTCAATCTGATAAAATGGAAAGCAAGCTTGCCGTATTACTCCTTGATGAGTTTGCAGTCATCAAGACAACAACGGGCATCAGTCCAGCAAGTCAATTCTGACGTCAAAACCAAACTGGTGCGAAGTCGATGGTAACTGGAATGGAAGATGAGACGTTTGGCTTCTCCGAACCCTTACTGGCTGCATACTGAACTGGTGTTTTTCACAGAGAATGTTACACTGGTATCATACCTCTCAACCTCCTGTTTTCAAAAGGAAACACCATTGACAACCATTATATTTACAAAGCTGGAATTGTATTTTGACTAATCACAGCACCAAATGCAACGTATTAATTTTTCCTTGTTTTATGAAAGTAATTATTTTATCCTTTGTCTGGTTGAAAAATCGTTGTTAATGACTTATGTTTTCTATGAAAGGTTAAGACAAGATTAAGTAAATAAAATGCACCAATTCATGGTCTTTGTGTTTTAGAAACCTAGCTGAGAGGTACGGTGCCCTTTCATGCTACCTGTCAATGAATGCTCATTAGAGGTGGCCCCAAGCCCATTCCAGACTCCAGCCCACTAAACGAAAACAAAAATGATAAACAATCTTACAATAAGTGTAATAATACCATAAGGCATAACTCTCTCTTCATTAGCGGTGTCTTGATGCTACGGCAGGGCGGAGTGAACCGGGTCAATGCACCCGGACACCACCACAGATAGATGGGTGCCAAAACACACCTAACGGTGCCAGCCGACATCCTTGGTTCAGGACATGGGTTAAATCCAGGGAAACCTTAAGCACCAATGGCCATCGGGAAGCAAGACTCTCGTTACTTCCTGGATGAGGTGTACCAGATGCTGGCAGAGTTCACAATGTTGAGTATGGTGGTTATGGTAGGCACACCTGAGTTTAACAGGTACATTGCCATGTGTAATATAATATCATATAATGAGTTCGTGGTATTACTTACTGTGCTAACAATTCACTGTGCACAACATTATATATTCAAACTGGTGTAAAAATGTTCCTCTACACTATTTTTATGTTTTCACATATATGTATTTATATATACTGTCACAGGGACACCTCTGGAACCTGTGGACCATGAAGGTGAGCCCCCTCCAATGACTTCCCCTCTCACTGAGTTGTTCCAGCAGGTCACCAAAGACATATCATTCTGCGGGCCCAGAAAGAAGATGACCACCTGCACAGCTGGGAACTAACAGTGACTGATGGGGAACCCCGCAAACAAGGGACGCCCATTCAACAGTACTTCATGATCCATTACAACTACCAGCATTACGTTGCCATGCATAGGGGGTTACCCAATGGAGCTGCTGGTGGTACCCTGAGCAAAGATGGGCACAAAGATGGGGGACACCTTGGTATAAGGAACACCCTCAAGAAAATCCAGGACCAGGTCCGCTGGCCAGGTATGGAACATAAGACTGGAATTTCTGCCACCATTCCACTGTCTGTGAGAGAACATCACCCCGGGCACCACCACCAGCTCCATTTGTCCCAGTTCTTATCATTGAGTTGCTCTTCGAGCAGGTGGGGACATTCTGGCTCCACTGCCGAAGTCTACATGTGTTTATGGGTACATCCTGGGACTTGTGGATTATGGCACCCAATATCTGGAGGTAATTCCATTAAGCTAGGCTACCTCCAAAGTCATAGCAGAGGAGCTGTTCCTCCAGGCAAGTACAGTGGGAATCCCAAGGACCTACTTGCGGACTCGGGCACCCCTTCACCTCACATCTTATGGCTGACCTGTGCAGACTGCTCTGCAAGTAACACATGTGGACATCCGTCGACCAGCCCTAGACTGATAGGCTGGTGGAACACTTTAATCACTGGATTGTAGTGGATGAGGATGGGCGCAACTGGGACCTCATGATTCCATACACGCTGCCTACTGTGTAGGAAATGCCCCAAGCCTCCATGGATAATACTCATTTTGAGCTCCTCTTTGGTTGGCGAACATGTGAGCTGCTCAGTGTGGCTAAGAAGCGTGGTAGGGTCAACCTTTCCCCATTTCGGTCAGCCATCGAGAACGTCCCAAAAATTGAGCAGCAAATCCCAAAGCTGCCAGTGGAAAAAGAGAACATGGAGGAAGCCTACAGAAACCAGCAATGTTCTGGCCAGGAGTTCCAATCAGGTGAGTAAGTCTTTGTTCTTTTTTTCCACCTCAACATGTATGCAAGTGTCTTGACACCTGGCAGGGGCCATATGTCATGGGGGAAAGGAACAGGCGAATGAATAAGCAGGTCAACCTGAACGAAGACAGGACAGGCAAATATACCCCGTCAACCAGCTGAAAAAGTGGATTGAGCCTGGACCTGTGTTGTCTGGCTGGGGTGCCGAGAACAAGACCCACCAGCTCGTGATGAGTTTGACATCGAAGAGCATTACATGGTGCACCAGCCCCAGGAATTAAAGGAGCTCCTGGACCACTACCAGGATAAATTCTCCTCTGGCCCTGGTTCCCAGGGGTCATTGTGAACTAAAGATCATATCGGGTCTCAGTGATATGAGGCCATTCCATTGGGGAGGAAGTCCAACGAATGCTGCAGTTAGGAGTGATAGTGGAGAGCCACAGCCCTTGGTCCAGCCTGACTGTTATGGTCCCCAAACCTGCTGGCATCCTCTGCTTCTGCAATGACTTCCGTAATTTGAATTATGTGCCTTCATTCAATGGCTACCTGGTGCCTAAGACCAATAAACTGGAATGGCTAGGGTGAGCCCGGCGAATTTCCACACTGGACCTCACCAAGGGATACTTGCAGGTACCGTTGACACCAAGAGCCTGGGAGAAAGCTATCATCAGTACCCCCAGTGAGCCCTGAAAGTACACGGTTTTCCCTTTTAGCCTACATTGGGCCCCATCTACCTTCCAGCATCTAATGGATGAAGTCATAAAACCTCACTGTGCATACACTGCTGCCTACATATATAGATGATTTTGTTTTGTTTTGTTTTGTTTGGTTAGCCAGAGCATCTCAGATGGCTGCGAACGGTATTGTATGACCTCCAGGCTATAGGGATTATACTACCCTGGACTAACCCCAAGAAATACCACCTGGGGTACCAGATTGGGAATAGCTTCCTAAAGCCACTGGAGAAGAAGATCACTGCCATCCATGTAGTGCCCAGGTCAGCAACAAAATTGCAGGTACAGTCCTTCCTGGGGATGGTGGGGTACCCCTCATTTTCCTCCCTAGCAGCCCTACTTAATGACCTCACAAGGAAAGGCAGAGAAAAAAAACTTGACTGGTTCCCTGAGACAGAAATCTCGTTTCAGGCTCCAAACTGGTCTTGGAGCTGGTCCTCAAAGGCCTGGACTTTGACGAGCCCTTCATTGTGCAGGCAGATGCCTCAAACACAGGCCTCGGTGCAATGCAGGTCAAGAAGTTTGATGGGGAAGAGCTGAAAACTGACAGTGCATAAACAATGATGCAGGGAAATGATGCTGATGCAGGGAAAGAGGCCCTGCCCATCGAGTGGTGAACAAGCTCAATTAATACCTCTTGGTTGCACTAGTCACTGACCATGCACTCCTGCAGCAGATTGTCTGGGTTAAGGACAGCAGTGCCCATATAACACATTGGTTTCTCTTCTGCTATGATTTCTCTCTCAGGAACAGCACAAACCTGGCCGAGGACATGGCAATGCTGAAATCCTATCCTGTGGGCTGATTCGGGCCGGAGGCCCGGAGCAGCTCTTGGGGAGGAGGGGGACTATCACGAGGGATACCACTGGAGCCTGCTTGAGCCCACCACTCCAACCTATGGACAGGTAGCTGTGTGTACTCTGCATCACCCTGGGCATCAGCCACCTGTCAGGTGCGTTTTGGACAACTGGAGAACACATGGCCACCAAGGCATGCCCTTAACTGCACAAAACTGGGAGGAGATGGTTACTCAGGCCTCCACCACCAGTCCAGGAGCCAGGCATTGTATAAAAGAACTCCTGCAACCAGGCCAAAGGAAAAGCTCAAGACAGGACTTCCTGAGGCTGTGGCTGGGCTGGGTTCTCAAAAGCTGTATGTGGATTTTCATTCTCTTTCACTTCCTCTGTTATGTAGTTTCTCTGCAGCCTTTCTTGAAAAGGGATTTTCCCATCGCTATCCATTTTGTTTTGTTTGTTTTTTTTGGAATAAAATGGTCTTTCAAGGCTTTGGTTGTTGAATTTTTGTTGTCACTGTGTGCCTCCTTGCCCTCACCCTTGCCCTGCTACTATAAATATTTATATATATATACAGTTTTATTTGGAAACTTTCCAAATAATATAACAATTCCATACTAACACTAGTAACGTGAACAGCACAAGTGGAAATCAGATGAATGCTGGATTTAACCCATGTTCAGCTGAGGTCAAGTCGTGCCAAGCCAATCCAAGACCAGTACCAACTCCTCAATTGTTTTGGGTGTCTGGATGAAAATCCCTTGAATGAAAACTTTGAAGGACATAACAGTACGTGACATACCATGGTTTCATTCCGATGTGACACAGCATATGCAGTCAACAACATTATGGTCTGGAGACACTAAGCCGTTAACTTACTTGCTAATTGAGGTTGGCAAGGTAACAAACACCTGGCAAAGCTTTACGTCGAGACAAATAAGGCACAGTTCAGAGAACGTCAATACAGTCAACACGAGTTAGGAAATGCCAAAGAAGACAGCAGAATTCACACGGGACATTGTTTTTAGCCAGGAGAAGCTCTGGTACTGGTGGAGGGGCGCAAGGGCTATACTTACTCAACATATTTAGCCCAGTTTGCTGGTTCCGACATGGTCATGAAGCAACAGTTGGTCAGAATAGTGCACATTATAAGCAAACTGAATAAAGTGGAGGAGAAAGTTAAGGAAATACGTGACTCATTAATGACACTGGCCAGTGTGACATTCTGAACACATCCATTAAACAAGTCAGTTTTTATATTGCACAAATATATATAATATTAATATGCTGTAAACATACTGCATAAGTAAAGTGTACAAATAGTAGCTGAATGTTATAACAGTCGTGAAATATCAAAGGACCAGCCCTGGCTCATTTACAGCAGCAAACAGAGAGACAACATATTCACAAACCTTGACAAGACAGCTCAGACTGAAAATAACGCTTCACTCTCACCTGTGTGTGTGTGTGTGTGTGTGTGTGTAGTGGTGTCTCAGGGATAGTCTGATTGGAAACACAAAAACTACATTTGCATGTACTTGTGCAAATGGAAAATAACATAAATTGCAAATGAAGGGTTCAATATATCAAGAAAGCAGTCGAGTTTTGAGTGATTAAAGTACAGATCACAAAATGGAACAGTACAAACATAATGGTCAATGTGTGAAAAATATAACTGGTTTCGAGTACTGAATTATGAGTTGAACTGCTGTTCTTTTATGTGTGACACATTTCAGGTTTCACTGTTCCCACAACACTATTTGTCTCCTGTTATCACTATTTTTTAATATTGAGACAAGATTACCTTTTAAGTCACTACAGATTAGTTCCATGGATGAACGAGTAAATTCACGGTTAGCGGGAGGCGTCTTCTAAACACTCACTTTCAATAGATCATGACCAGGCACAGACCAGAGTGCCCGTCAACGGGGACCACCGCGTGATTTTCTGGCAGTGCGATGGCACTCAGGCTGACACCTCTGGAATCAACCCCTCCCTTATCGGACTGACACAGACAAAGTGTCCGCAGGCCCCCGTGTGTCCTGGCGACTGCCAGGCAGTGCATATTTATAGAAGTTCATGCAGAAAGGCGAGATCACCACATGTGGGAGAAGGGGGCGTGGCTTCGATCAGGACACAGTGGGACGTCGGTCGTATCAAAAACATGTATCCCGACCACATACATCACGTCGACAATGTATTATGATACACAATATTTAACTATAACCCTGATACCTGTGGCATTTTTAATGTAAAAACCCATTCTGCATTTTTCTGTTAAGTTTCTTTAACTTAAACAATCTTGTTCCTGATTCTGTTGTTCATCTAATTTTTTCAGTCTGTGCACATGTAAATCACTGAAGAATCTGGTCTTCCTTTCACTAGTTGCACTTCACCTTGTGTTACCACAGATCCAACACACTTTTTTGCACAATTTAACACTCTCATGCAAGGAAATACTTCAAAGGAATAATATTGTGATGGCTCCAAAGTGAACTCCCAGCATGCATTGGGGTTGTAAATAGTTGTATTGTGTGTTGTCCCCTGTAATTATTAGTAAAATCTGTGTAAAACTGAAAACCCTCGTGTGTGTAAAGCATCCACCATGACTTTGGTGGAATGACTGTGTTCCCTTCACCTGTGCTCGTGCTACTTGCTGAGTTAAGTAATGTTGCAGGATGGTTTTAATAAACAGTCCCTGTTTGAAAGACAATGTCTTTAGGCACTCCTTTGCACGGGGAGTCGCCACAATATTTTTTTTCCTTTCATTTTCTATTTGCATTGAGGCACATACGTACCTCTTGTGTCTATGCACGTTCTCTGCTTTAGGATTAAAATAATAATAATAATAATAATAATAATAATAAATTAAATTATTTCAGTGGAACAATGAAAGGTCTACTCTGTAGCTATTCTTAGCAAAAATTACAGCCCAAATTATGCACAGCAGCCATCGCATCACAAATTGTGCAAATGTCCGGATCACAGCTCTTCGTTGTCAAAGGCGCTCAAAGGACCATAAACAAACAAACAAACAAGCCGAAAAGGATATGAGTGTACTAAAATCCGTATCGCTCCTCTTCTGATTAAATTGAATGGGCTAAGCATATACACTGCAGGTGTCGCCGAAAATCGGAAGATTGCCCTCCCTTTGTTCAGTACTACAAAAGTCTACGAAAAAGAAACAGAACAGAGCATTTTTGGTTAAAAGCAATTAACAATGACAAGCAAATCACAACACAATTACAAATCATTCCAAACATTTTAAAAAACCTGTTTAGAAACAACTCTTTAAAAGCATCATGAAAACTGCTTAAACTGGGGAAATAACATTCAAATTACCAAAAGCTAAAAGTGCCAAAAGCTTATAAAAACATATGCTTGTAAAATAATTTTACTTAGGTTTTTAGTCAACTAATCAGGAGTAGGGGAGCACGGCTATTTTTAGCCTTTTTTTCCTGGTATGTTTTCATCTTTGAATATTTTTTTGTGGCCCCCTTGTTAGTGCAGAGTTAAAAATTCAATTGAATGGTTTAATTTTGCAGCTACACTGAAGTTTGAGCCTTAAAGTATCATACTAATGATCTTTTCTTAAAAACACGTTTGCAACAGTTCCGTTTTTTTCGATGATGAAGCCTGCGGTCACAGGATATGTCAATGTGTTATGTGAAACAAAATCATTTTCATAATAGCATATATTTCAATGTCTTTCAGTGTTTTGTACGCTTTAGTAGTATCACTCTTTGCTTTCCTTCAAACAATTTCCTGGTCTTACTAAATATAGCCTTTATTGTCTATGTTTAGCATTCACACTTTCAGATTACCTCACACGGTATTGTCTGGTTCAATTGTGGCAAGACTTTGGGGACATTAAATCTGACCTAACACAGGAAGTCCTTCTGGTCACAGTGCGTAGACTGAAGCAAGAATTACCACTGCCAGGGCCTTCTCAGTAACACAAGAACCTGAAATGACTAAAGTCTGGATTCTGAATAAACTCGCCTGCTCTGTGGATAATATAATATTATATTCTTGAAAGTTTGACAGGAAACTGCAGGAACACAGAATGAACTCACAGGACCAGAATGCATCAGCTTTCATTTCAAGATTGTAACATGCCCTATCATACATGAACCCTTTCCATTGGGTCCTAAAACAACGGTTTCAGCACGCCATGGTTGTCACTGCACCGTAGTTTGCAGGGCCAAGTGACAAGGTAAGGCTGCAAATGCCGAGTACACAAAGCTTTCAATACTAAATAAGAAACTAATCATGAAGCTCTGTCCTGAAAACAAGGGGTAACAAAGATGAGAAACAAGGGAGGAAGAGGGTTACGGGAACTAGGGCACAAACGGACAAGACTAGGGAACAAACACCCCGCAAAGACTAAAAGAGATTTGTGGATTTAAATAACAAGAGACTGGCAGAAGACAGTAAGACAATCAGGGCATGCGCAATTGGCATAAACGAGGAAACACGATGGGTAAACGCAAAACCCTGGTCAGTACTCCGAGGACTTTGAGTGCCGGAGCACTGGGGCAGGTCTGACACTGTGCTTCTTAGGCTGTCGTAAATCAGAAAAATACAATACCACATTGCCTAAACAGATGACAATAAGAATATCTATTTCAATTCATTAAAGATCATATTCAAGAGCTTTTCATTGTCTGACTTCACAGCAGTCTTTATAGCCAAGACTCAATATGTCTATACGTTGTCCATGTTTTTGCAGGAGTTTCCTCCAGGTTGTAAGGCTGCTTCCCAATCCTCGGACACGCAGTTCAATTAGCGATGCTGTCGGACCACTTCTCTGTTTACGAACCCCTGTATGAGCAAAGCTCATACAGCAAATCTGATGGATTGCCATACACCTTATGTGACATAAGCGTGACCCTACACACTATTACATGTCAGCAAAAGGGACAGATAAATGGATGATGATGAATGGTTATGTTAAAACAGTCTGTGCACATGTAAAGAAAATCCAGTCATACTGACATCCTGATAGGTTGCCTTCTCCAGACTGGAAAAAAACAAAATCTACAGTATGAAAATACATGAAAATTTGCTACAGTGAAAAAATAAAGTCATTAACCCATCTGAGAACATTTTGCAAAAGACATTTATTTCAAACATCTACGTGGCTGTTTATCTGATGCCTTGATCCAGTATAAGTTTTACCTCAGCTGAACCTACAAACCAAGGAAATTCACTTTAAGCACCTCCTTCATCGGTACAACTGTGAGGTCCTCTTGAGACTCGAACTGTAAACCTTATGGGCGTCTGCTACCCTGGGTTATTTATATCTTGCCACTAATGACTACAGTGATATATAACTAAATATTTTTTAAAGCAGTTCAAAAATAGTTTTTGACTTGTAGTCTACAAATGTAGGTATTGTAGGCACTTCATATGAATCTCAGTATATTGGCTGATTGTACCTGGATGTACACCTCAACCCCATACACCACTGGTGAACTCCTGGTCTTAGCTGGACTTAATAAAGAGCCCCGGTTCACCACTGGTGACCTCCTGGTCATAACTGAAATTAACCCTGAGCCCCAGTACAACATTGGTGACCTCCTGTTCATAGCTGGAATTAACCCTGAGCCTTGTACACCATTTGGTGACCTACTGACCCCACTCTGGAAGGCTAAGGCATCCTTGCTAGATTTCAGAGATCATTACAGCACAATGCAAATAACCACTATGCACTTAAATTAAATCAGGAGCAATTACACCATAATTATTATGTGGTGTGCCTTCAATTTGTGGCAGGCCAGAATGGCAGCACGGAATGCAAACTGAGTGTGGCTGCATCAGGAACAATTGTGGGCTTGACGTCCTGGTGACATTATGTCACAGAAGCTGCCCCACCCCAGGGCGTCTTATCTGTTGGCCTGGTTGACAGTGATGTCACACAGCGGCCTGGCCTGGTCCGCTGCACATCAGCAGTTTGTGACAAAGCGCTTCGTGACAATCGTCACACCCATTTTCCTTTTTGATACTCGCTGAATCGTGAACATGTCTGCAATTCGCCATCGCCAAGTTCCCTCTGAAGCACACTGTGAATTCAGCCCGTTCCCGTAATGCTGATGAAAAAGTCATGATGTGCAAAAATTACATTCAACAGCTATGACTTATAATTCAGTGATTAATATACTTTACAATACTTCCACAATACAATACGCTGTGTGTGTGCCTGGTAATTGTCTGACACTCTTTTCAAGGTGTGCCCTGTTACTTTCTGGGATGGGCTCCAGGCCTCCACTGGACCCTGACTAAAATAGGGGGTTGGAAGATGGATGAATAGACAATACTTCTACAACATGCTTTAAGAATTGCTTCCATGTTTCTTTGAATAGTGTAAACTTAATGGTGGGGCCGTGACTCTGTGCATGGCGCTGTAAACTCACACCTCCAAAATTCAGTTCCCACCCCAGGGTGTGTGTGTGTGTGTGTGTGTGTGTGTGTGTGTGTGTGTGTGTGTGTGTTTGTATCTTTTAGGTACTCCTGTTTCCTCACACAGGGCAAAAACATGTGGCTAGGCAAACAGCATGTGTCCGGTGACTGACTGGCATCCCATTAAGAGCACCATCCCAATGCACCGGACTCTCTGTGATTCTGTTCTTGATAAATGATTATGGACATGATGCTACGTTTTTTTTTTTCGCTCCCTTCAGAAGAGCCTTGGAAAATCAAATAAAAAGTGCAAATTTTTAGGAGATGCCCAAACAAAGAGACAGACCCCTCCAGACAAATACGGGTCACACTTGTCTTTTTGTGGGCTCGTCTATGAACTGAGTCCCCTCTCAAGGAAGATGGGGGCCCTTTTTTCACTCTGTTCTCCATGGGAACAATGGCAGGGATCTTTGACAGATGTACCACTCCAGCATCCCAAGGAAACCCAGTTTCTCATGGATGGGCTGCATCATCACGGACGGCCGTAAAGTTAATGGAATAATACTGTTGACGGTGGACAGAACGTACAGCACTCTGTGAGGAGGGCTGGTCTTATCCTCCATTAAGAACTTCACCCAATTAAAAGGAAAATTAGTCAGTATGCGTTTATTGAGATGGATGAAAAAATCATATATTTTTATAGCAAGCAGTAGGGTCAAACTGCAAGAGGGCATTGGCTTAACAAGTGCATGCCAAGTAAAGAGATACATTTTAAATAAAAATTTAGTGTATCTCAATTTCATATCCCGATTTCCATGTCAAAAATTTACTCTTGCTGTTGAGGGACAGCGATTCACATAAGGTGTTAATCATTGACCTGCAGGGTTTTCATAGAATTCCCCTTCTGCTATATATGTAATATGACTCTTTTGTCTCATTCTTGCTTATTTAGAGCAGGAGTGTTATGGTGAATTGCAAAGTGACACTGAATGACTCACATAAACGTTTCGGAAAGTTTCGCTAGTATCCGAAAGAGTCTGGTGTGTGATGCTTTGGTTGTTGCGTACAAAACAGCTGACACATCTAGTTAAGATCGACTACTGAAGTGTGCCGATATACTTTTCTTGTTCCTGTTCGTAGGGAGCTTCGACGTGCTAAGAAGTCATTTAAGTTACCATTTGACTGACTATGTTATTCAGTTTAATCGTACTGAATTTGTATTTTTTTTATGAGCATTCCATCAGATCATCAGCATGTCTAACTTCTGTGCTGTTTATGGCCATGCTGCTTACCCAAGATCATCCTGACATAATCCTCCACTGATGAAAAATCACTTGCAATCATGCTAGCCAAATATCTTTTTAGACACTGGCTGTTATTTCCCCAGTTCAGCTCATGGGAAAAAAATGACAATGGTTCTGCTGTCTTCTGTACAGCACAATCAAACTCACCATGTACTGGATGAGAAACTAACATACGCACACAGACACGCATATGCCTTCAGCGACAGGTTCGGCTCACCTTCTCATACTTGTAGTATGGGTCGATCTCTTCCATCGGCACACCGATAAGCTCTGGAGGAATCTCGCCATAGTATAGTGGCAGCTTTTTTCCAGCTTCGAAGTCGGACTTGGGTTCAGGCTTCTTATCAAGCTGCGCATCGTCCTCGTCTTCCTGGCATACCTTGTCCTGCTGCTCGGTGATCCGGCGCTCAATTTCAGCCAGGGACTCGCGAGTGAACCGGCAAAAGCTGTCAGGACCCAGCAATACTGCCATCTTTTCATCCTGATTCTCCTACACTCACGTTGGCTTACAGCTGCGGGGTGGAGGAAAATGCGTGAATCAGGCAAGAGGGACACAGTTAACCAGCTGGTCACAATGGAAAATCTTATGGAATCCATTTGAAATTGGCATGATCCCAGCCTAACAAGATATCTGGCCTTCTTGGACACCTGAGGATGAGGTTCAACTTTTATATCAAATGACTTTCTTCATTTACTCAACTCTTGCTTATTAGAAAAGCATTGCATTGGAATTTGCATCAAATGATACAAGGCAGTTCACCTGCTTGCTCATTGGATTTTTAACAGTATGTGTATTGCTACATTTCACTTGTTGTATCTACAAATTGACCTTTGTTAGGTCAAAAATAAACTGCGTCCATGAGCTGTTAAACAATAATCAGAAATGAAATATGGATTAAAGTTTTTGTATTTATCCATAATTTGAATATGTGACACTAACATGCAATTCGCTCATAACCTTCCAAGCACTACACAATTGTTTAGCACTTAAAATCACTTACACTTACAACACAATCTGTTTGTATTTTATTACAAATTAGAGTTTGACCATTACTGATTTCCAGAATGAAAGCTGTGAAAGTTTTCATTAGCAAAGTCATTACTTACTATCATAACCTTTTGTCACTACTTGTCTTGGCTTATTTATTTACTTTCACACATAATATCATAGCACAGCCAATAATAATAATAATAATAGTAATAATAATAATCATAATAATAGAATCCATAGCACAAAATGGCTGCTACTTACAGAGAGGTCACTGCGTGGAGCTACTGGACGTTGCAACACCTGACGAGAGGAATGTATATGCAGACAGTTCAGAGCTACTGTAAGGCACACAAATTCATCATTACACCGGGAAAGACTGGAAAGGGACTTGATCAGACTTGACTGTAAACTGGCACTCATTTCCTCAATTTCATAACATTAGTTTATGATGATCTAGTCACTAGTGTATGTAGATTTTCGGTGGTTCTCATTGAGGTTTCCAAATATTGAATATCTGATATGATTCGGGATGTTTGAAGTCGCAGTCAAGGACCCTTAAGAAAATATTAAAAACATTAAGCTGCTTATTGTTTGATATTTGTCTCGCCATATTTAATTTTTTACTCTGTAGTAAAGTATCCAACCGACACTACAAAATGTATACAGGTGTGTGGTGTATATAGTTTATTAAATTAAGATATCATTAATGTAAATTAAATTAATTCTTAATTAGCTCCTTTCTCAACAGACTTGCGTGAACGGGTTAAATCAGGGGTGCCCAATCTTATTTGCAAAGGGCCGGTGTGGGTGCAGGTTTTCTTTCCAACCAAGCAGAAGCCACATCTGAGTTCATTGAAAGCCAAGATCAACTGATTAAACAGGTGGAATCAGGTGTGGCTCCCGTGTGGTTGGAATGAAAACCTGCACCCACACTGGCCCTTTGCGGACACTCCTGGGTTAGATAAGACAGTCGACTGTCTATTCAGTTGCTTAAAAGCACGTTTAGATTTGACTGTACGAACCCTTACGGCACACTAACATAGGGGCAATCCACGGTCAAAATACATATCAGAGGTTAACGTACCCTCCCCGTGCAACAAATTCTTCCAGCAGCACACTTATCCTATGTGCTCTCTGGACATTTTGTAACCCATAAGAAGAGGGTGGCGTCCCCGTGTCTGTAACGTGACGTACAATGCCTACCAGTATACGTGAAGCTAAAACGCGTCAAATGTAAAATGTCCTTTTTTGACAGTGCCAAGTTACATATATAAGGTGTCATTTAAAAAAATTCAGTGCTGGAGATGGGCACTGGGCCTGGCAACCTGGAGGCACCAGTCTCTCCTGTTGGAGGCGCTACTGAGGCTGATGGATTTAAGCAGCTGACAGACTGATTGGGTTAAACCCTCCATGACCTAAATAATAATCATCAATAAACCTCATCAGTATATGAGAAATCCAAAACAGTTTCACTTAAAAGTGCCAAAATTACCGTAATGCATATCAACAACATGGCTCCTGACCTCCCACTGGATACAGTACTACCAAACAGACTACAGATAAATTAATTTAGTCAGAAATGCACTTTAGATTCACTACCATAACTAGTTTTATTTTTTAAAGTGCTGTATATCAAATGTGCAGGAAATATTGTGAAAATGATTGTGTAGTGCTGGCCTTGATCCTTACAAACGATGTTATGGACACACAGAGTTGTACTGTGTCAGAATGGAATTGCTCTGTATGTCGACTTAAAGTATTGTGTTAAAGTATCTCTGAGGCTGGGGGGTAGTGGCAGGTGGGCTCAGCCGGCTGAATGGTAATGTAAGGGGCAGTTTGAGTCATTCTCTAGGTCAGGGCTGTGTTGAGTTATTAAAAGTCAGAAGTTCGGATGAGTTAATACACACGCTACAGAAGGAATCGGAAACCGTAGATCTGAGATTCACGCCTTGCAGTGGTAACCCCACATCGATCAATAACGCCTATATATGCTAATCATCACATTTGCATGAAGCTGAAATTCCAGTTAGCCCAATCATATGTCAATCATATAAACTAGAATGAAATTACAATTCTTTTAAACATTAATGTAATGTAAAATTGCTCAACTATCTACATCAAACAGGGAACTAGCCTCTAATGAGATATTACTGAGAAGTTATAGAAGATTACCTTCAACTTTGATAACTAGACAAATACGTTTGCCCTAGGTCAACTGTCAACTGTTTCTGAACTGTTTTTGTGAGTTCCACCCTTAATGACCTTGAGTTTCGAAGTTTTTTCAGTAATCAATATCTCACAATAATAAGCACACTTGTTCAGTCTGACTGAATGAGCATGGTGGGTTATTTTTCCAATCTAGGGAAAGCTATTTCATTTGGAAATTGATGAAATGATTGACATTTACACAAAACCATTAACACCCTTGATTACTGTCACAGTGTATTTTCCTGGACATCCTTATTTTTGACTGGATGTATACAAGGATATCCCATCCCATCATGAAAGACAATCGGCTTCACTGATTTGTTGATAGGCAGACAATATAACTTCCTCTACCTACACCAGTTTGCCTATAATTACACCCTTAGCAGAGGAGCATTGAAATTTGACTAAAAACTGACTTCAACCAACTTTGCAATATGAATCGACATTTTGTCTGTTAATTCAAGCTGCATTAGTTTCATGCTGATACATACCGCTGCCTTAATTCAAACTCCCTACCTAAAATCATTTCGGCAGGTAAAAACCCAAAAATTGGAACCACCAGTCAGACAGCGGCAACAATGTAAGTAGAGAAGGGTGAAAAGCTTCTCATTCCAGATTTGAGCCACTTTTGAACAAAAAGTTCAGATAACCAAAAAAATGCCTGGTAATAGAATGGCTGGATACTATTTCTTAAGATTGGGATATTTGAAAATTTGAGTACCAGACGCTTGGAAATTAAGGCACGGGTGTACACGGTGCTGTTAACTGAAGGAAGCTGCTGCATAAATTCAGACTGAAGCTGCCAGCTGATGAACAGCACCTGTGACAATCAACAGTACGTCCTCAGGCTTTCCGAGTTCACGTGAACAGTGTTGGGTGAGTCACTTCCTAATGTCACCAGCTTCCTCTCTGCTCTCCACCTGTTGGCCCCACACTGTACCAACTGGCCCACCTGAACACCCATCGCTCTTATGAGCTCGATCTCGTAGACCCTGACAGGTCTAGGAGTTGGCTCAACATGGCAATATGACTGGCACTGATAACACTCCAGTGGGTCATGACATTTGTTGGTGGGTTTGACATATAGGCTAGAGTGTTAAAAAATAGCTAAATAAAAACACAAAACATGGTTTCTCCTTGTAAAGGCCTAACAATCACATGCTGATACCATGCATGAGACTGAACAGAGTATCAAATGTCAGCATCTATTACATCTATGTTTATTCCTAAATATATATTGCAGCCCCACCTCAGCAAGGGCTCTCGAATGTTATATACACGCAACAAACACACTGTACACATAACACAGTACTGCCACATTATGAGTGCTTCCGTACAATAGGCACCATCAGTCATTCTGGCAACATACACTTGATCAACAAAGCTGAGGACGGCCCATCTTTGAACATGCACATCCACTCCTGCCATCACTTAGTTATTCCTTGTGTGTGTGTGTGTGTGTGTGTGTGTGTGTGTATTTTCAAACATAACAGGCTGGAATTATGATTTTTTGCCAGTTTTTTTCACTGCACAGCAAATCAAATCATAGTGTGATTAGAATGAAATAATCAAATTCTTCGCTCCTTTCACGTCTCTAAAAAAATCTCCAGCTCCTTCTTGGTACACAAAAACAAATTGGATTTTAACTGGGAAAAACCCGCTTGACTGAAAAAAGGAGTGTCAAGTGAGATACACGCTAAAATAGATGCCTCAATGTTACGACTACTTAAGCGGCGACATTCTGACATGCGCAAAGAAAAGCGTTAAAAATCAAGTGCGCTGTAGGGACCAGCGCTGCTGTTTTAATGCCTCAACTCTTTACTGGTTCTTTTCCCCATAGGAACAAAAAGGTCAGTTTCATGCCCACGGGGTGGGAGGTTAACATGCAGGACCCATCCTGACAGAAGATGGATAGAACAGGGATGTTTTAACCAATCGTGGATGACCTCTACTATTATACTAAAGTGAAAATGACGTCAATTTTTCCTTGCATTTTTCATTTATTTACCACCATAGTAGTGCGCTCGCCATTTGTCACGTTTTTACACAATTTGCTTCACTGTGCGAACTAAGGAGTGATTTTTTTTCCTCTGAAAATCGAATCTTTCAATTTATTATTATTATATGTGACTGGAGGTGCATGGGTCGGTGATCTAGCTTTTCTCTTTCTATTACTTAGCATTTCCTCATTATCTTACTAACGCGCCCCTGAAGGACGAGCTGCATCCCAAGGAATCGGAAGGGTTGGCCGAATCATTCATGAGATCAAAGGGCTCAGCGGGGACAAGCGTGACAGTGCTGTGCTTGGAACACACTCGCGATGGACGCCACCACTTCTCGTTTATCCGTGTTTGCCTGATTGCCCTTGGACTTCAGGCTACATGCTGCTTTGAGCAGATTAAGCTGGGGGTACAGGAAATTATGTGTTGACATAATATGATGGATTAATCTGGGATGCGTACGTAAAACGGCGACAGTAAACGAATTTTGCTTACTTAGAATTTGTCTTACTCAGCTTGACTAGAAAAATAGTTAGAAATTTGGACGTGTTAGGAAATGGCGTTAAACTGGTGATCTTTTAAAGCCTGTTTGTGTAGGTTTTGGAGGTATGTTACGTAAAGTATTGACCAAACCTATATAACGTGTATTGCCTATTCAGTTCAAGCATAGTATAATGAACTTGTACACTAGGCATAATGCTTCTTACTACATTAATAAGACCATCATGATCAGAAATTGGCAGTTTACTCCTAGGTATTTTTCCATTTATACCGGATTCAAATCAATGAAAAGGTAAGGTTAAACTATATACAACTTATACCAGTATTTAGTACAGTATTCCGAAACCAGCACATCCGCTCACCTACACAGTCCAGAGTCCATAATTTCGCTGAACTTAATTTTGTGATATAGGAGGGTCATGTTGGTGTCACAAGCAATCTGCCTGCGGAAACAGGCAAGTGAACCATAGGGTGAGATAAACTCAAATCATTCAACGCAATAACCTGGACTCAATTCGGTAACATTAGTCGCCATGTTCTTATGTAAAAAAGTCCTCACACAAAATCAGGTCTAGGCCCCAATTAATCCAGATATTTTCAAGTTTTATAAAATGATGCACCTTAAAAACGAAGCTTTTTTGTTTTCAGATTAACCTTAACATTTCCACCAAGCAACATAACCAGCTCAATAATGTATGCCGGCAAAGCAGGACCTACTGAAGCTACTCTCCATACATGACATCCCCTAATTTCATTTCTATAAGTCTGTATTTGTAGTACAAAACACACTCTTACAGAACAAAAAATCCTCTCGGTTTTAGGTTAATTGTAAATCAAGAATTTGTAGAAAACAAAATGTACTTACCAAAACTATTGGCTATTTGTACACCAAAAATTGTTTAACTACAGGCAATTTTGAAAAAAAAAAAAATCCACATGGAAAAAGAGTGTCAAAGACTAATAACTGGCGTATGAGTGTGCGAGTGTGTCAGTGTTAGTGTTTCATCCCTCCTATAGTACAATGTGATGTGCTATTTAATTAGCGCCCAGACCTAAATATAAGAGGTGGCTCCCTTGTAATCTGTCCTTACTTTACAGCAGTCCATATCAGATGTATCCTTATTATAGCATTTCTGTAATGTGATAATGTTGTTGTAGTGTGACAACAGCACTGTCATCATACTGCTTGCCAGCTGTGTCTACTGTCCACCACATCACACCGGATCCTATACTGTCCCATGTCTCCGCCCCTTTAAGGGAGATGTCCGTGACGTTAGCATTTAATTATGACAGAATAATGCTTTCCGAATCCTTCTGCAAGTGAACAAAGAACCGGAGGCACTGACTGCACCTGTGTTCTCTAGAGGATTAAAACATTATCAGTCAAATAAAAAGAGCACGCATTCCGGTGTTAAGGTACAAGACGACAGAGGTGATAAATGAAAGTCTGCCTGCATGGCAAAATGGCTGGGTGCTTAAATAGAGGAAGAGGGGCTGAGGATAAATTGCCATAAACAAAAAAATGACTGTTTTCAGCAAGTAACTTCCCAGGGAATTGCTAGGCCAGACGAGTCACTGAGGAAGGTGGGAAACAGACACTAGTTCCCCCTGAAAGTTTGGAGCCTTCAAATGCCAGACGCTTGTGTTGATGCTGAAGTTTTACAATTACAAGCACTTCTTCACCATTGCCTGCTCGGCATGCTTCAAGTTCCTTCACGCCTGCGTCAGCTCTCAGTTACTCAGCTGCCCCTTTTAAAGTAGAGTGACTGCAGCGCCCCGTCAGAAGATTATCAACTCTGATGCTGACCTGCGTTGCACCGCGGCAGTCATTTCGACCATCCGGCGCGCGGCGGGGCCGAACGCCAACAAACACCGCCCGTGTGGTATCTGAAGCCCTTGTGCTGCACGAGGCAAACCTTGATATTATTAGAACCCTACTGGGGTCCTGTGAAACACAGATATGACACTACAAACAGTTCACCATCTCTCTTTTTGTGCAAAAATATGTGTCATATCATGCTAAAATTCCCTTCTTTTTTCATGTTATTTCACCAATTATTCTCTATTTCCTGTACAATAGGGGAAACATCTAGTGTTTCTTCAAACTTTATATGAAATATCGAAGGAATTGTTAGTCATGATTTTAACTGCTGCCAGACTGTCAGCGATAACACCTGGATCCCACTGAAAAGCTCTTTGCCCAAGTCATATGGTCTCAAGAGGATGCAGTTTGATGTAATCCTACAAAAGAAGTGTGAGAATATTAGTCACATAAACCTTACAAAAGCTATAAAGTGACTATATAGAGAAATCTACATAACAAATGCTTGGCTTTATTTATTTTCTGCCTTCTCTGTCCCCCTTGACCTGAATGTATTAATCAGTTCGAGGTCTCTGTTGGACCTCGTCTAGTGCAGATGGAGAACACATGCTGTGTGCTTAATGAGTCACGCAGTTATGACATTTTGATTGTGTCATTAAGATGACTCATCTCCAGTCTTGAGCTGCTCTTGGGGGGGGATTAACAAAGAATGTCAATGATTTAACCTAATGGGCAGTTACGCCTACGAATTCCAAGCTGTGGAATGCCAGGGATGTCCCATTGACTTCTTCGGCACGTGAAAGGGACGCCACCCATAAAGGCGACCTGGAATGTCTCAAAGAGCAACGGGACCACACTAGTATTCTGTAGATTCAAAGAGAATGATGGGTGAGAAGTCATTATGAATTAGACAGTCACGTTTTACCTCACTGATTATTCACTCCATAACTACTCGGCAATACCTCATTTCTCATCTGTCAATAAACCAAGTCTTACGATGTATGTCAGGATTTAGTACCAACCTAAAGAAGCTGCCCCTGACGACTTTTGCTCCACATTCTAGATACCCAAGTCTCTCCGCTCATCACTTCTCATACTGTTTTAAGCTGTAGTTGGTCCACCATAAGGCCCCCTTTCATCCCCAATTCAGGACACACTCTAGCTCAGGGGTGGCCAATAAGAAGCTTGCAAGCTGAATGCAGCTGTTCATGTGTACATTTGCGGCTGTTCTAGATCATGCCAGAAAAGAAAAAGGTAAGGATTGAGAAAAATAATAAAGGATCCAAAAGACCCACCCATTCAAAGAATTTTTTCTCAGGAACCCCCCCATAAGCCCTCCTCGCATAATGTTTTTCTCTGCCATACCCCAATCCTTCACCTTACACTTCCCTCGCAATTGCCAAAATCGGCTTGCATCATTCAGGACCTCACATTTGTGGCTTGTTATGTTAACCAGACAACCACCTATACCTCTGGCTTGTTCAGCTTTGCATCAATATTAGGGTCAAGCCTCTCTGGATTTAAATGTACAGTATTCTAATATTAATCCTCTCAAATGAGCATTAAATATAAATATAAGCCCTTTGGAAGGCGCTAAAAGATAAAAGGTTTACAGAGACTATCTTCATTTTGCTTCTACAATCAAATTTACACATCCTGACTTTGAGAAAATATGGCAGAAAATGCACTATTTAAAATTTGGGGAAAATCTAAACAATTGCTTGGTGGATCAATGATTATAATGGTTGTTTTGCACTTCCAGGGTCAGAGGTTTGAAACTCGCCTCTGCTCTGTCTGTGTGTGTATGGAGTTTGCAAGTTCTCCTCATTTCATGTGAATCCGTTCCCAAAGTCCAGAGACATGCAGCTAGGCTAAATGACATCTCTAATAGCCTGTAGTTGGCTCCCCATCCAGGGTGTACCCCAGCCTGGTGTCCTGTGACGGACTGTCATCCTGTCCAGGGTGTACCCCAGCCTGGTTCCCTGTGACGGACTGTCATCCTGTCCAGGGTGTACCCGAGTCTAGTGCCCTGTAACGGACTGGCATCTTGTCCAGGGTGTTCCCCAGCCTGGTGCCCTATGCTGCCTGGGATAAGCGCCAGCCAGCCCCCCCCCCCCCCCAAAAGCAATGACCAGGATAAGCAGTAGAAGATGGGTAAATAATTTTACAGTACCTGCTGGTACTATTCAACTCCTGCATACTTTCTTACATTTTCTGATGTTGAAGTCCAAAAAAGTACATTTAAAAGGCCTTCTTGCTAATGTATATTTCCCGCTCAACTCCAAGACTGCTTGAAGACTGAATTAGTAAACAAAATGTCTTGGCTAGGTATTAACTCGCAATGCCTCAATATGCAAAAAAAAATCTAGAGCACTGACACCAGCTAAGAATACTGGTGTAAAGGCCCTCATTTTCCTGGAATTCAGACAGAATGTTGTGTTCTCTTGCCCTCGTTAAGTACTATAAATCTTAATGTTACTAACACTGATCTCCTAGGCTAGGTGGAACTATAGTCATTATAATATTCTCATCGCCTTAGTGATGGGATCCTAAGATTATAAATGTCAGTTAATCTCAGACCATAGGAGTCCTTGGATAGCCTTTGATAGATATTTAGGGAGAACCTTTGAGAGAGTTAGTTTTTGGAGGGCCTTACTTTAGTGTTCAGTGTTTGTGTAGAACGTTGGGTAAATTGCTTAGCCTGAACCTGAATAAAGATCTACCAGGATCCTAGTTTTAGTGGTGTTTTAGACGACCCACCTGAAGGTACATATGGCTGAAATCCACGAACCACCACCGGGAGAGTGTTCCTGACAGTGATCTCCACTGTATTCTACACTGAATGATCTATGCTGTATCTCACTATAGGTATAGTGAATGTAAGCGCAACTATATACATGTAACTCAAGAAAAAATAGAAATAAATTGAATATATTATTTCATTAAAATGCTGTGCAGTCACAAGCAAATCATAGTTACCAATTATCCAAACAGGTGGATAGATTATTTTTACAAATGTTCTGGAAATCACAATTATAGACTGTGCTGATAGAGATACGTTTTATTAAAAAAAAACAAAAAAAAAAACAATTATGTGGGTATGGTTTGTGAGGACACGGTGATGTTTAATCACTGTGAGAATAAATGTTTTTTAATTTTTTGTAATGTATAAGGAGTGCCAGGTCTTTTTTTAAATAGCAGCAAGCTGTGAACTACATGAAATGAACAAGCTAACAATAGTGGATATGTGACAATTTATTTGCTAACCATACAGATTTAACTTTTTGCTTAGGACAGCAGCTCAGCAGACTGAACAGTCATCTCAGTGCCTGAATATGGCCTGTAATGTCTGAGCAGTCACTATGTGTGTACTGGACCTGACAGACAAACAAATATATATAATACATACCGGTCTATAATGATGTACCCATATAACTAGTCACTGACAAAGGGTCCATGACGTTTTGTATTAATCTCAAAACCAAGGCCCAAGCTGAAAATCCTTGCTTGTTTGGAAAGAACCAGGAAAAAGCAAACAGTCATTACAATCAACATGGCTATTCAAACCTGGGTGAATGTTGCTGGGCTTACAACATCAGTGGTGTATATGAAGACATCAAAGAATTTTTCAACAAGCTCATAACAAGAATCATCCCTTCACAGTGCAACATGTAGCGATGGGAGAAATGAGGCTTCAAAACCAGGGGTTCGGTGGGAGAGTCGCAAACTATCAATAAATGCTGGCTTCACTGGCATTAGTACTTTGGGATACTCCCACTCACCATTGGTTTTAAAGCTTCGTTTAGTGCCAGCATTGATTGGGAGTTTTCTGATACTCGCACCCACCACAAGTTTTGAAACCTCATTTGTCCCATCACTAGCAAAGTGTCAGCTACTAGGATCTCTGGTCTTGGCCCAAGAGACACACAAGAACAATGATATCAAACAGAAAATACCAGATCTTAACATAAGTAATTATTATTATTAAATCATGCTTGCTAAAGATCAATCAAAGATCAAAACTTGCTAAAGTTCAATCCACACACACACAATATCTAAACACAATGATTAAAAATAATAAAACCTGAAATAACTGAACTGCTTGCCAAATGGATTTTAAAACAAAACAAACATAATACAACAAGAAGAATTACCAACTATTAATTAAAACGAACATGTGTGTCCTAACAAAAGGATCACAAGTGGAACTCAGCAAAGACGTCTCATGGTAATCTGTGTGAAAGGAGTACCTCTAGATGCAGAATCAGTTAAATTGTAGCAAGAGCACCTGAGACTGTATTTTTTTCTGGGATCAGCAGATGAATAACAGTGGACATATTTAGTCGTGCTAATGGTATGTGGTGCTTACTACCATTAATTAGTATTAATCATTAATACAATACAGCCAGCCATTCATCCTCCAGTCCAGTGCAGGGTCACAACCTGATGCCTCTCCCAGACAGCTCAGGGTGCAAGGCTAGGGTACACCCTAGATGGGAAACCAGTCCCCATCATAGGTTCAATGCTAGGGTATGCCCTGGATGAGAAGCCAGTCCATCATAGGTTCAATGCTAGGGTATGCCCTGGATGAGAACCTGGATGGGAAGCCAGTCCATCATAGGTTCAATGCTAGGGTATACCCTGGATTGGGAAACCAGTCTGTCATGGGTTCAAGGCTATGTACACCCTGGAATAGAAGTGTGTTACTAATACTGTTAGTAACAATCGTATCATTGATATCCTCTGACCATTCATACTATCAATTAAGCCAGCAGCTAGTTGTGTTTGAACTGTGGTCCCATGCCAGAATTTTTCATGGCTTTATAATTTAGGTCTTCAAGCATTAGATCCAGCTGCATTTATCAGGAATATAAATGGAAGGAGCTGAACTGTTAACACTTCCCAAACCTATTTCAAATCATACTGACAATATTAGTCACTTCTATTCATAAATAGTAGCTATGATAAAGGACATCCAACATGAGGCCCAAAGTTGGGTGATAGGCCCTTAGTTTCATCCTAATTAATCTCCATGCCAGAGCAAATGAAACAGTTATAGTAATTTAATAATTATTAAGCTTATTAAAGAGGCGTTACTATTTCTGACCCAGGATGCAATGACCCATGTTACTGGCAAAGCACAGGAAGTACACAGATTGTTCAGAGATTCTAATTATGACAATTTTGCTCACAGGGGGGATGCCACAGAGGAAAAGGTTAGGAATGACTTCTACAATAGTGACTGAATAAAAATTGGCACGTAGAATTCCTCCTGCGGCTGTTGAGTCAATGATGTTGGTAACCAGCGGACAAAGTAACAATTCTCATGCATACCCAGGCTCACTTTTAACTTCCTGAAGGTTCATATTAATAGACATGGCAGTCACTGCTAAAGTGCCTAGCATTTAGCTATCATTACTTATCCAAAATAAAGCAGATGCGAGGGAGCGTTGCAAACACACTAAAAGTAACATTTAAAGCTTACATAGAACGATATAAGCTAGATAATGAGCTAGATAATAGATTGTCATGATTCCATAGCTATTAATAATTATTCTCCTTCAACACGGCACGAAAGATCATAATGGCAGCAATTTAATGATTTAAATAATGATTTAAACTAACACTCATTTTTTTCACAATGACAGCAGAACGTTGTTTAGTCTTAATGAAACTTTCGGCTAGTTTATAAATAAGCAATATATTTTCTTGCTATAATATAATATATTATTATAGCAAGATTATTATGTTATCTATCATTATATAATCTATCTATAATCTATGTTATTTAATGATAGATAAGACTTACAAATAAAATTATTTTTTATTTAATACAATATATTTTTACTCAAACAATACTAAATAGCAGAACATAGCATTATACAATATGTGATATCGCTAATGAACTGTCACTTGGAGTTGATTCCATAAATAAATACAACAAACCATTTTCATTTCTTTTACCATTTATCATACCACTCATTAATTTTCTAGTGTTTCTGTTTTTTTTTTTGGTTTTTTTTACCAAAACTTGTAGTATTTCATTCATTGGTAATCGATCACTTTCTCCATCTCGTTTAATAAACCAGAAGAGAACAAGGTTGTAAAAAACAAAAAGTGTTGGAAGGCTGCATTTGTACCACGCAGTCATTTCTCAACTGTATTTTTGCTTTAAAAAGAATCATTTTCTACACTTACGCAGACAAAAATGAATGACATCTGGGCAATAGCGCAAACTCACAGTTCCAGTTTCAAACTCACAAGTCTTCCTGATAGAGAGCAAAACACTGGGCTTTAATAAGACACATTCAAAGGCATAACCTGCAGTAGGAAGATAACCTGGGCTCTCTGAGGAAACAACACTATGGCATCCTGTGGGAGAACTTGTTTTTCTTTCCACTGTCCCTGAGAAGCCTTTGGCTTTAAACTGTCTTCCCCTCCTCACCTCCATTCCACTCAAACGTCAGTACACTTCAGATAGGCTGCTACATTTTTCAGGGTGGTCCTATTTGCTAATATTTTTAATGCTCTTTTTTAATGCTATTTTTAAATGCATGCTATTACTTCTTAGCACTGTAATTTACTTTATGAAAATATCTGCCAAGGTTTTTCTTTGCTAAATTCAGCAATATCAGCTGCAGTACAGCCTACCAACTCACATCTGCACTAGCATATGTACTTGAGCATTTGATATTTTTAAGGAAATCGCAAACCACAATTTATACTAAATTACAAAACTGAAACCAGCAGCGTCTTTATTCTTCAATATTTTTCTGTTTTTTTTAATCATCACAATTGTTCATTGGACAGAGTCTCCACACGTCTGTTTGTTTACGATGACAATGCATCTAACTGCTGAAACAGCACTTTGCAGAAAAAATGCAAACCATCCAGCGTTGCGCTCTTACTTTAGTTGACCATGTTAAGCACTCTCAGCAGTCCTAACTTATAGATACAGAGGGCCATAGCTAAAAATTCTGTGCACCTTGAAAGAGTATTGCTCTGGGTCCCCAAATACACACAGCTGCAGGCAATATACAACACGGCATTTTTTCTTGGGGCCCTTAGAATCATCACAAGCTTTCACCCCAGTAGCTACGGCCCTACCAATGCATCAACAAGCAAAAGTTTAAAGAATCTCAGTTTGAGAGAAAGGGGAACAAGGTCTCAGCCTAGAACCGACAACTAGCAGATCCACTATCACCTGAAAGAGAAGCTGCCTTGATTTTGCCCGTAGGATGAGAGAGTAATCTTTTGCGATCATCAGCTGCGGTTCTGTGAATCCTGCATCCTAACTAACAATGTGATCATAACATTGGCTGCATGGCCAGCCGTGTACAGACCACTAACACGGGCCTGTGGAATTTGTCCATTGAGTGACGGAGTGACGAACACACTGCAACATGATGTGTGCACCTCCACTCGAACAGCAAAACTCTCACAACCGTCAGTGACCACACCATTCACCCTGTGCACTGACAATTCTCAACACATCCTTACTGGAGAAGCAGTAGTGTACCACAGCATCGCTGTACTTGTACTTTGGTCAGACCTGCTAAAAACCATCAGTCCATCACTAAAACAATAATATAATGCAACAGAATTTTTAAACTACTGGGACAGCAAACAGTACAGCAACCAGACACGCAATCAAAGGGTGCATATTAAATCAAATGTTCTGACGTGGGATGGCTGAGCTACGCTAGAATGAGGTACTTAATTCATTAATAATATATACTAGTTACATACAATTTGGTACTCCTTACTGTTACTGAATACCAAATACTACGTCTTTAAGGAAAGCGACTGCTTTGTGCTACTGCCCATTTGAACGTTAATACTCTTGTACCCATAATACTCTGGGAATTTCCTGCAGACACAACTGCGTAAACGTCGCTTCTCCACTGAGCATCCAGTTGCTTATGCACGTTTACCCCTCTGGACTTTCAAACTCTACTCAGAGGCTTCCTGTTTTCCTTGTGATTGTATGATTCTGTGCGGCTAAATAAGAGGTTCAACGGATAATTCCTAGAAGCTGGGCTGTCCCCAGTACTCCTGTTCCCAAACCCCCTGGAGAGATTCTCCTAGCACTAAAAAAAAGCCTCAGTCACCCTAGTCTCTGCAGGACAACGCAGAAGCTAAGCCCTTCTGCAACGTTTACATTCTTTGGGCAATTCAGAGTCTAACGTAGTTTCCAATGTCCTAACTCCAGTGCTACTGTTCCATGCTAGCCATGTGGCCAGCCTTTACATGCATGTTAGGTGACCTAGTCTCACAGTTACCATGTCTCAGTTACTAACACCATGCTTTTGCTCAGACACTTAATACCTTCCTACCTCTTCCCTATAAGATATAACGCTGGGTGACCTATTTGAGGTCAACTATGTTTTTAGAGTGAACAACAACCCCTTAGGTGTAAAGGCCTCATTAGAATCACCTTGCAAAAGCATGTACGTGTCTGACCAGAGCTACTAATCCTTAATACCACTACCATGGTGTGCTGTGGAAGTCACTGCTCAAAGGCTTTAGTCGATTCCATAACCATAACAGCCAAGGTTAGCTGCTGTGTTGGATATGTAAATGCAATGAAATATCTTCAGATTGACTTTCAGTTAGTTTATCCCAAACATATGTGGCACCAAGGATTATGTAGACCTTCTGGCTTCCCCTTTTTGTGAACTTAGCCTTCCTTAATATGTACCTAAAGCTCAGTAAACCATTTACTGTATGACTAAATTAAAAATGGAAGCGCTAGATTGGCCATCACTATACCAGCCAATGAGATCTTCACATTTGCCTGCTGGATACTGTGATATGTGTCTCCAACTCTCCGGGTCCTCTGAAGAGCAGCGTATCACAGCCAAACGTTTGTGAACATTGTCGCCGTGAAATCGTTCCAAGACAGGGTCACCATTCTTATTCATGGTCTTTCCCGGTTGTGTCGGTGCTGCTCTTTGGGAACAGGCACGGACACCGTTACATTCCCCGGGGGTGGAGAGGTGGATACCGACAGGTATTCCGCGGGTTATTTATTACTCTGGGTCGGCTTTGTGACCGTTTATTGAATGAGATTAATAGGCATCTATGCAGCTCGCTCTGAAGTGCACAATTCAAGTATAAATCAGTCTCTTCTAAACACAAACCCTGGTGACAGTAACCGCAAGACGTAAGGAGCTCGATCGTTGCTACAGTAAGACGAAACCAACGCAAAGTAGCCTAAAATCACTACTGTTTAACCACTATGAGTGCAAAGACCCTTGTTCTTTTTTGCAAGTGAAAACATTACTCATTTTCATATATAAAAATAAGCATGTTTTTATCACTTCAGTCTCATGAGCTAAGATATCTCAATCTGTAGTTTAGCAAGCCCTTTGTGAAACAGACTTTTCTTTATCGTAAAGCTTATTCAGGACAGATCTTTTAGTAATGAAGAATACTAATTATCTCAGCTGTAATGAGACTAACATTTCCATCCTTTGCAAGCGGCATTAATCTCAAGATTAAGTAATTCACATTAGCTCTTTTTTTCAAGCTTATGATTTTTCCTTTCAGAAAAAAAAAATCTATAAATAGTTTAAACTAGCTTAGAATTATTATAATAAATACCTACTGATTTAATAAAAAAGTGGAAACTCTTGAGGGGTTTGTCTCTTACATTTAAGGAAGTCTATGAGTTTAATGAACTTTCTTTGCGCAGAAGCGATGAAAGTTGGATGCGCCTCTTTAGTAGGCAGCAAAGATTACATGTCCTTTATGTGGGAGCTCCAGGTCAAGGATCTGCATGTCCATGCTATAAAAAGCAGTAGCAAACCTGGAAACAATCGTGTTTCTTAAACCTGGATGGGCTTCAGCTGTAACTTCTCTACAATCTCACCATTATCTAGTCTAACATAGGTGACGTTTTTCTTTTTTTAATAAACAGCTAACAGGAATAACAACTGGAAATTTTGCTTAGAGGCGATTAATGTTACAAATAAATGAGATTTTTTTTTCTTTAGGGAGTAATTTGTATAGTCCAACATTTTAAAAAGTATTCGGGATATTTAACAATGCAGAGTCCAGTGTTTTCATGCTTATATTGGCTTTGGGTTTTAAAAAGTTTAAAAAAAAGGTTAACCATAATTGCTAATGAGAGACAATATCAAGTAAATTAATAAATGAAATAGCTGACCTGTGTCCCCAAACTAATCCAACAAAAAAATACACACTTCCATCCATCCAATTTCCAAACCGCTCATCTCAGAGTGTGTGTGTGTGTGGGGGGGGGGGGGGGGGGGCCATCCCGAGCGAGAGCAGCAAGGCAAGGGGGCCCGGGGGGGGGGCGCCCCCCCGCCCACAGAACACAAACAACAACCCAAAAAAAAAAAACCAA
>JAACJT020001403.1:0-15195 GCA_009936485.2 Gymnarchus niloticus | reverse complement strand
AGGGACTGCACTTAATTTCGTTGTACCCGTTACAATGACAATAAAGATATTCTGATTCTGATTCTGATTCTGATTCACTTGCAAAGTCCCTTAACTGCAGTCCCAGCTACTGCCAATGTATTTGTTCAGTTGTGTAACTTTCTGGGGTTTGTTTATCAAAGCCGCTAACAGGCTAAGGATGAGCTAAACACATGCAGGCCTTTGGGTAATTCATAGCTGACAATCTGATGGAAAATTCATCAATATGAATAATTCAAACCTCCCTATCAGTTTTGGAGTAAGCTCTGGAATTATCATTTTGAAATATATATCATCATGTGGTTTGCTGTCGGGATTTTTATTTATACTAATATCTGCAGGAATCCCTACAGATACAAATACGTGTAATATTTGATAATAAAAACCATCAGTTATCATTGATAAAGCTTTACATTCCCCACCTGTGAGTATACTATACTATTATGTTTATGAGAGCCTTCTTGGTCACACCCACACCGGTTGGTTCTGTAAGAGACCATCAAATATTTGGACCTTTTACAAGAGGAAGGACAAAGGAGAAGACCTCCAGCAGGAAGCCAGCTGAGCTGGGGGTTGTGACTGACTGGCAGTGGACGCCAAGAGGGGTCACAGGTTACTTTGTTGGGCTTTGTGTTGTGATGATCGATTCAGGTGCCGAAAATGAGCTCCAGAGGGACAGGAGAAATGTGCAGCCTCACGCTGCCACGTAAGTGTTTGTTAAAGAACTCCCGGCACCTCCGGTATTCTGTCCATTCCTGAACAGTATGAAAAGCTGAGAAAAATTTGCCTTCTCTATATTCAATTCAATTCAATTTTATTTATATAGCACTTTTAACAAGAAGTACTGTCACAAAGCACTTTACATAGTCCCGGGCCCACAGTCCCCAGAGAGTAAGCCAAAGGCAACAGTGGCAAAGAAAAACTCCCTCAGGAGGAAGAAACCTTGGGAGGAACCAGACTCAAAGGGGAAGCCCATCCTCCTAAGGCCAGAACCAGGCAGGATAAATTAATTAATACAAATTACAACAATAGATACAAAAGAGCAAGTCCTGTATCAGTCAGGGGGACAGCAGGGTCTTGGAGGTTGCAGTCCAGTGGTCAGAGCAGGCTCGGTGGCTCAGAAGGCAGCAAGCTGGTCAGACGAGACAGCTGAAGTGGAGGGAGGGCGCTGTAGGCCAGCAGACGATATGAGGATCTTTTGAATCCGAGCCTCCAAGGGAAGCACCTCATAAGAGGGGGGCACGTGGAAAAGAGAATGTGTGTGTCTATATACTATGCATATTTTTACATTTGCATGTAAATATTTAGAAGATGCTTTTCCCAAAGCTAAGTATGATGAGGCAGATATATCACAAACGTACAGCTATTATGGAGCCAGCTGGAGTATGAGTGCAGCTAGACTAGACATCCAGTGAGGAACCAGTTACATGCAACTTAGCAGTGGAGAAGGAACCCTGCAGTGCATAAAGTAACAAGAAAAGACAAAATCCTTTTGACAATGATCAGCTCAAAAACCATGAGGACTAGGCTCCTGCTAAACAAGCTCAAAACACAACAGACCATAATAAATGAGTGCCCAAAGATGGAGCGGGTCAGTGGTAAGATCTTTCTAGAAAAGACGGGTCTTGAGGCATTTCTTGAAAGTTGAGAGGAACTCTGCTGACCTTACATCAAGAGGTAGTTCGTTCCACCGTTGAGGAACCAGACCTGAGGAGCATCTAGTGACTTTGCGCCTTCTCATATGGTGTGGGGATCACCAGATGGTGTTGGCTTGCTGACAAAAGAGGGCGAGAAGAAAAGTAGTTCTTGATGATGAGCTTCACGTAGTTAGGTGGCCTTCCTTTAACGGATCTGAAAGCTTGCACCAAGGACCTGAACTAGACCCGAGCACCCGTAGGAAGCCGAAAAAGAGAGATGGAGCACGAGGAGTAAAATTAGAAACATTACAGCTGGTTGAATATCAGATGCATTGCTGTATTTTGAATCATCTGCAGTGGTTTAATAGCACAAGCCGGTAGTCCTGTCAGTAAAGAATTACATTTACGCTACTCATAAGATGACAAGACAAGTGACTGGACTGGGTGCCGAGCTGTGTATTCTGACTAATAAGGTCTGATCATCCTGATGTTATAAAGAGTAAATCGGTAAGACAGGAGAAGCAGGGAGAACTGGAGAGGACTGGGAGAGTGAAACATCTCACCCAAGTGCTATTTCTTACCATGAGTTGGATTGATAACTTTAAAAAGTGCTAGCTACTTACAGTCTATTCATTTCAGAAATAATGTCAGGTCAGGCATCTCAACCAGTGTGGCTTCACACTTGCATACCTAGAGAGAGATGATCACTATCTGACATCTAGGCAGTCAGGCTACCAAGATGAAAATCTATAAAATCAACCAATTTAGTCTGAGCAAATTTCTGAAAGTTAAAATGGTCAGACAGATTAATGGAAACAAGTGTAATCTTGAGAGAAAGGCTTACCTTTTTGAGTTCTCCAGACTCTTATACCTTTCAACAGTACATTTCCTCCACTCTGTTTTTATAGGACATCTCCAGCGATCACATCTGATAAGGCTAATGTGTCAGATGGACAGACTCTGAAGAATGACTAAATTGAGTCTCCCCATAGAGCAGGTCTAACCAACAGACTGTGTGTGTGTTTTTTTTTTTATCACAGTGTTTACATTCATTAGCACTTGTCTGAAAATGTGTCACACTCCTGTTCTTGTCCAGGAATCTGCTGCACTTGTTATCCATTTAAGTCTGCGTAGTCTGCAAGCAGATGCTATCAAGCAAAGAAAATGTTTTGTCTGTCTTCCATTAGCTAGATAAACAGCCCCTTCAAGACGTTACATGTCCACATACAGAAAACACGCAACTGCAAAGGCAAACGTGTAAGACTGAAGTTTTTAGGTAATCTTCAGAATGACTGTTTCCTTTGCTTCTTTACTGCATTTTGAGGAGAATATTCATGTAGAGATCCCTGAAGACAACCATCTTCGTGGTCTGCTCTCATTCCGGTAGTAAAAGGACACAGATTACTTCCCTAATAAAGAAGGATGTTTGGTTTATGTATATATAAAATAATGAAAAGGAGTGAGTTAAAATGTGAATTGTTTTAATAATATACCAAATTTCAAGCTATGAATAGATTTTCTGAAACATGTTTCCAGGATGTGTTCTAAATAGTTTTGCAAATACCATCCTGTTTACCTGGCAGATACATCAAAAAGGACACTCCAGCTGGTCTAAAGACAACTTTGCGTTAAATTAATGTGTTATCAAGAAATAAAGAACGGCCTTTGTAAGAATAGTAGCATTACTGTGGGTGTTTAAAACAAACATTTGGACGTGTTTATCTTGACAATCGAGCAAATTGTGGAGAACATCACATGTCCATTTTAGAGGAGAAGGAAATGTCTGTGCTCCATTTGACCAAATTATTCTTAACACATGTCATTATATGAAGCAATAATGAGCCTGTCAAAGCGGATATTAGATATACACATGCAAGCCAGAGATGGCTGTTAACTTAAAGAAAACCCAGCTAATTGGACATGCCTCTTTTGCAAATTCCACATGAAGCAATTTCCACTTTCCCCCACAAAATGAAAAGTTTTCTATAGCTATGAGCAAAGGTGTATAGTTTAATGATTATATTTGTATTTGAACTTTCCTTTCTGGGATCCTTGCTCTTCCACTTTTCAGCTTTTGAAATGTTATTACTAAGGCAAATTTGTTCAGACATTTTCTGGTTTACCTCCTAGAATGATACCGAATGTATAGACAATCACAATAATTGCAAACTGAAGTTGTATCCATCCCATCTGGAACAGGTACCATTACTGTAAACAAATTCCAATCATCCCAACGTTGCTTTTCTGTATCCATATACTAAATATCCATACACTTTCTCTTCATCAAAAATGCAAATGTGCCCAAGGGAACATCCTTGTTAACAAAAACTGTGGGTAAAATTCCTTTGTCATTAGAAATACCAAACGACACATTTCCAGCATATGACACTGCATCATTCAGGTTGGCTGAATATAGATGGTAAGCATTTGCTTAATATCAGCTAGTATTGTGAAGGAAAAACATATAGGATAGAAGAGATTTCTGGAATGTTGTCAGTCGTTTTCCTTTTTTACACCAGTGGACGTACAAAAAAAAGGAAATAATCTCAGAAAGAAAGTATTAGCAAGTGCTTTTGGTGTAGAACAGAGAAGCTGTGTACGGCAGAGCTAGGGCAGGGCTGGAATTCACCCAACTTGTTGCTGTGATGATGAGCTGGCTGGATGAATTGAATTTGTAACAGCATCTGACACCAGTGCTGAACTTGGCCTCTTTGACAAGTGGGTGAGGAGATGGGCCACTAGATGTAGGCAGACGGGTGATTTTTATCGGCCAACAGGGAGCCTGGACATCTCAGACAGAGTGAACAGGATAATGAGGCCCAACCATGGAAGGGTTAGATGGTGACACAAAGTAAATGCTGCTTGTTGTGCAGAACCCTCGGAGGAGTTGAGGGCTCACTGAGTCTCACACTGGTTTCCGTCTCACTGGCCACGATCAAACCCTTTGCAAGAGCCCACTCCAAATCCTTCCTGTCACTCAATTAAACAGAATGTATTACAAGCTTTTTGCTGAGTGAAGTAGATGACAGGGAAAGTCAATTTGACCTTGGGATGTAGACCTGAACATTTGATAAACTTCTGGTTTCCACAATGAAACTTAACTCAGTGTGGGATACATATGTCTGTAAGTTATTCAGCAGAATTTTATAGCAGCATTTGCATTTACTGAACTGTATATAATCTATGAGAAATATAGTTTCAAAACATTATATAAATATGTATAGTTATGTAGGACTGCTCCTTACATAAAATGTTCTCATTTTAGCCAGGTAAGCCTAATAATTTTCTTTCCTACTTTTGTTTAGATCTATTGAATAAGTGTTTATCTAAGGTTCCTGACAGGAAGCCTCTCTCCAGCCATCTAATATGTCCTGATAAACTGTACCAGGCCCTGAATTACGTGGGCGCAGGGAGACAGAACTGACAGATTACTGACAAGACTGACATCCGTATGGGGCCGTCAGAAAAAAAGGTGCTAAGTCTCCTACGTGCAAAATCCAGCAGTGTGCTTTACATGATTCACCGGTGAGGTGCCCTGGTGCCACACCATGTACAGATTGGAAAAACAGATGACATCAGCATTTCCAATATTTTAACACGCTCTGCCCTTGATTCCCCTCTGTATAGTTAAAACATAATATTCAGATGTGATTCTGACAAAAAATTGTGTTTGGCTGTGGACACTTAAGCACATCATCCCCATTTTAAACACATTCCTTACTCTAACAATAAATGACTTGTTTTAAATGAACCGTAAGTTTCATTATCATGCTCCTGCTTCGTTATAGAGACCGTTAGATCGTCTGTGCAGAACCGCCACATTCGAGAACTAAAGTGTTGTCAGTTTGCCTTTCATTGATTTCATCAAGCCTTCTGATGGTTAATCTCACTTTGTCATAATGTTGAAAGTCAAAGAACATCATTGAAAAACAGATCATTTTCTGTGAAATGAGGGCAAAAGGTTTGCATTTCTGCTCCATAACGTCTGTCAAATATATTCCCTAAGTGTTACCATCAATACATTTTAATGACCATTCATATTCTAAGGCTCTGCATGGTCTCAGCAATTTGCAAAAACCCATCACATCCATTTTTGTCACAATAGATTATGTTACCATGGTATAACATCATTAATCTTGCATGGCTATGACTTTTAAAAATAAACAATTGAGCCCAGGTCACATCCAAACTGTTCTTATCCAAAAGCCCTTCGGTGTCGAGGCACTGAACTTTGGGCAGTCAGGGTTTGCCCTTTAGGTCCCAAACTTCCTGTTCAATCTACAACAGGACTCAGGAGTTTTCTCAAGAAGCACCTTGGCCTCTGTGCTCGGCGCCACGTCTCCCCACACCCTATGTGTCATGTGTATGTTCAATAAACCCCCCGCCACCACCATGTTATTCTGAAATGTATGTCATGTGACCTCAGATAAGGCTTGGCTGACCCCTAGGAGTCCATGGAGGATACCTACCACCACACAATAATGTACAGCCTTCTGTGAGGTCATTGTAGAGGAATGCGGTTCATTTCAGGTCAGGCCCTTCCCGGCTTACTTTGAATTCTTTAGTCACACAGGAAAAGGTGAGATATTTATAAATATTTATCAGTTTGTGAAATTCTTCTATTAGGCAAAATAAATAGCATGGGGACCATGCTATGGACCACCTCTGTTAAGAAGTCACTGAAGGCACGAAATGAAATGTTTCATGGTGCTGATTCATGTTGAGATAAATTGATGACTTGGTGCAAAGACTAAAACTGAGTCAATGGAGTCATTTCAGGAATGGTGTGAAAAACCTTAGCCCTTATTTACGTCCTCAATTTCACCTTCATTTTGCTCTTTGAATGACCTTGGAATGAACCTTATTTGTTGGATTTTACTGAAGGCCTACTAGCAACATGGACAGGAGCAGCAAAACTGGCCGTGTCTGAGATGAGGATGTTCTTGTTCAGCTGAAATCCAGAACCTAACCTGCTGTGTTCATTGACACGCCTTCAATCTCAGACCTGCCCTCCCAGAAATTCACTTGTGACCCTTTACACAATTATCAATATTTAGCATTTTATGTATGCTTTGTTTAGGAAGGTGTGAATGCATAACATCATGGAGATGTTAGCCTTTCAGGTATGATTACTGAAGGAACATTTAAAACCAAATAAGATGAAGAATAAACATATGCCTAGCAAATGTTAAAGGACATTGTGCTGTCGTTGTTGTAGCATTTCCACAAAAGCCCCAGCAGCAGTGTTTGTTCTAATATACAAGCACTTCCATTTTGAATTCTCTCAGGGGACCTCTGTTGGTTTCACTTAATATGAACAAAAGTCTCCTCATTGTTCACTTCAGGGAGTCTCAGGTATGAAATTATCTCATTCCTTAGCAAGAACCCAGAGTGAGTCAGCCGCCATCTTCCTGTAGGCGGGAAGATCATTCTACTTTAATTAGTATTAACTGGTGGGAACATGAATTGAGGCAAAGACTTCTCACGTAACGTCTTTGTGGGAAAGTGTGTAAGAGGTATACTGTCGATTCACTGTAATGTCTTCATGCCACAGAGAAACCGTATTTTAATGGAGGACGTCACAATTTATCATTTAATAAAGCAAAAAACATCTTTATACTTCTTGTTAATTAAAACATTGCATTGTTTCTGCATCAGCCCAACTATAATGTAACATCCTTTCCAGTATTTAGGATGGTCTGGTTTGAGCTGTGATGGGCTGTGTCAGGCTCTGATGGGCTGTGGTATGCTGTGTTTGGCTGTGTTGGGCTGTATTGTCTACACACCACACGCTGGGACTCCCTCAACCACCTGCTTACCATCAAACTTTATTTATGGTGATATCCAAACTACTGGAGATAGTTTGGTTTAAACATGATCATAATAATTTTTATGAAGAAACATTGTGTTAACAGTACGCTTGCCTTGTTAGTACTCTATCATTAGTACATATATTATATTGCATATTTTGGATCGTTTTAATTTGTCACTGCAAACGCAATTTTTTGCAGTGATGCAATAAAAATAAGTGCATTCCTAGAGTGAATGCTGATTTGCCATGGAAAACGGCCCCTAGTGTAATCGCAGACACAGAATTAAAAGTACTATGAATATCTCTGAAATGCATAAATATTTTCCCTTGGGCAGGGGTTCAACAATGAACCCCCCTCCCCCCCGATGACAGGACAGCTTGGTCTGTTGACGTCCGCGCTGATGTCCAAAACAAGGTGCCAGTGCCAGAGAATGTATGAACGCGGCTAGCGTTTTCTCGCCTGTGCCAACTCAGCCAACTGTCTCAGTGGGCACAGCTCTGACATGGAGTGTGTGACCACAGCCTTGTGCCGGCATTTTTTCCATAACACGGTCCTGGGTCATCTTTCCCTCCCCGAAGGACTTGAACCTAAACTAATTATGAATGATTCATATTCGTGTTGTGTTATCACACATATCTGCAGTCGTGTCAACTTACCTAAAGTTTATATAAATCATTTCAGCGTGTAAATAGAGCCCAGATACCGTGACGACCCTTCCCAAAACGTTCCACGACCAGCCTTTTATGAACCCAGCATATCATTTTCAATCCCTTGTCTTATGTTACATAGATAATGCTGTTTCCATACCTTATGTTAGATGTAACATATGGCGATAAACATTTACAATGCTGTTCTTTGAAGACAAATTCAGACCATCCAGGTGTCATTCTGAGATTGGAATAACAACTTGATATTTTTAATGGCTGAGCATCCCTACCCTAGAGATGTGCTCGTCTCCTTCATACATCTCTCTGCCATTTCAAAGCACGAGCCACCCTTTCACCAGTACTTACTGCAGCAACAACTTCAAGTTCCCCAACAGGCAAAGACAGGAAGTACTCTTGGAATAAACACCACAACTATGAAGTGAAAAGTACCTGAGATTGAACTGTAGGTTTCACCGGAGCCTTCGGAAAGTCAGAACTTGTTGCTTCTTCACACCTCACTCAAATGCAAAGTAGATCTAGCTCCTCTGCTCCTCAGTGCAATACTTTTCTACACTAAAGTCAAACAAGGTAGCACAAACATGTTGTTTGTTATCGTTCAATTTTATTTTCCGTAATTCCTGGATCCTAAAAGCAGAATTGTGTTGCTCTTGGCAAACGTCTCCCACCATTATGTATACCATGGAAGAGAAAATCATACTATGATTTACAGTCTACTGCTTGTTGACCCTCCTTCAGCATCATTGAGAACCGTTAGGGTCTATATTTGAATTCTCGTATTCGCATTCTGTTTCACATTCCCTGCATGGCTACAGTGGAGGCTCCCTACCAAATGTCACTGGAACCGAATCGCGGCACACAGGGATCCCGTTACACGCTGGGCAATGGCTGTGCAGTGGCCTCACGGATCCTCAGAGGGCGGACGAATCCAGCAATCTCAGAGCGCTTAGCATTTGCTTACTGATCTTTGGCAAAAGAGTCTTTACACGTCTTTACAGATGGGTTGTCTCCGATTGCATCATGCTTTCAGAATCAGGGAGCTGGCAGACATTTGAATGATGTGTGCAGAACAAAGTGGGAAAATGTCCGAATGCCTAAGGACTGGGAGATAGAGGAGGTAGTACTTTACTGTAGGGTCACTAAGGTACAGCATTTTATTATGAACTGTGAGATATGACTTGTCCTACAGTATCGGACATTAAAGCTTGCATCATGTTAGGTGATTTCTCAGGTCCCACTCTGAGAAGGTAGCAGGTAGACTGTAAAATGTCACCACTGAATGATGGCACCAAAAAAACCCTCACGGCTGTCCACTGAGCTGCCATCTGATGACAGAAATCGGGAAGCAGAGGCACATTGCGACAAAAAAAATCATTAAAAAAACATTAAAACATTGTTGGTCCTCCTCCATTAGTGTGCTTTCTGGCCATAGGAAGTGACCTTCCGAAACAAAGAATGTTCATTGTGGAGAGGAAATGGAAAAGAAACTCTTCTAAAAACTTCCAGAAAAAGACAAGGAGAGGAGGGAGCTTTGAGAGGCGTGAGAGATTAAGCGGGCCATGAGGGGCTCTCAGGCCATCCCCGCTGTGGCTCTTTCCCAAATGCTGTGTTAATTTGTCTGTTTGACTGACTGGTTGGACAGATCTCTGGCCCCCCGCCCAGCTGCTCACCCGTTCACTCAGCAGGAAGCCCCCCTCCCCCCACACGCAAACATACGCACTCGGCTGCTGCCTCGTTCTGGACCCCCTCTGCCGGCTTCTCGGCTCAGATGAGGGAATGTGTCCCTGTGGATCAGTGCTGACACGTGTGCGGCATGCAGCGTGTCTAGGAGTCCCACTCCATGTAGCCCTCCCCCCATTGCAGCATGCACTCGTTGTGCTGTTGCCACGAGCCGCGCCATTCCGTGTTTGATTATTTAGCAGTTTAAAGACAGCTTGCCGGGCTTAAGCTGTCTCAATGCAGCCTGTGGCACCTTTGTTTTGTGGGTTGGGGTGTCCTCCAAGGAACGGGGTGGGCACAGCTTCATCCTGTCAGAAACACAGTTAACAGCTGCTCTACCAGCAGGACCACTACTGTTTCAGGTCTCAGTCTCTCTGCTGCTTACTATAGCAATGACAGCGGCGTAGGCAGGTTGAAGCAAACAGATTTTCAGGTGGTGTTTCTTTGTCCCCAGCTAATCTGGCCTTCAGGGTCATGTACAGAGATGCTTGTCGACAGGCACTTGGCCTGCAGGGATCAATCTCAGAGAGGAGCCTGACCAGCTGAAACCCATTTATCTTTAGCATGTCTCCAAGTATGCCCACTTTGAGTGACATCGGTCCATCAACTTTCCAGTTAAGGAGCACTTAATTTATACACCACAACTGGAAATGCTTCAAATTAGTGCCCTTAAAACCTCTTTGAGATCTAACATGCTGGAGTTTGACGCACGGCAAGGAATACAGCATAAATTTATGGGTGTGTAACACTTAAGGGCATATATGTCACTCATTTTCAGCGCAGTCATTTTAACCGTAAACACAGGCCCGGCACTGTAGAAATGGGGTGCAGGGATCTGTGTGAGGGTTTCTGTTTTAGAAGCAGCTGATGGTACAGTGCTGCAAGAGGACAGCGCCCCCACAGAGTTCCCCAACATGGAGAAGATGTGAACCCTGGCCAGCTCCGGGCCCTGGGGCCGGCTCACTGTTCCAAGGACGCGGTGTGAACAGAATCCCTTGAATAAATCATCAGCGCTGGAGAGTGTTGTCACTCAAATGAAAGGGTTGACATAGGGAAATTGCAGAGTCTGTAAAATGACATTTAATCTACTCTTATCCAGAGTTGTTTTCTAACCAATGATATTGCGACAGTGCCATGGCATGACTGACGCATTTTTCTTTTTGCCTCCTGTACAGGGTTTTTTTTTCAATTGCCCATTTTGTAGAGGTGTGTTTAGATGGTGTTAGTGTATGACAGAGCATGATGTGAAGTTGGAGCAGCACAGAGTGGGGGGGGATTGGGTCATGGCTCAGGTAGATGAGGCCTGCTGTGGTACCCTGAGAGCTTAACTGGAAGTTTCCCTACCTTAACTGGACTCTCTTCTGTTGATTTCAATGAGCAGGAATCGTAAGAATCTGGATGAGTCGGCTCAGCTGAGCTGCAAGACGTAAAATATGAGCTGCATTGTGGACGCAGGTTTCAGGTTCCCAGTCTAACTCGAGCTGTTGTTGACTCTTGGCATCCGGCTGGTGCTCTGAACAGACACAAGGAACGCGTGGCTTCATTTTTCACCAAAATTGAAAGCCGGAGCTATTGCAGTCCTCACAGATCAGTGAGATAGCCGTACAAATCAGCCACGGGCATTAAATCATTGATCTTAATCGGGGTGTATTCACCGAAGGAAGGGGAATAGAGGGGGCTGTTCCCAGCATGCATTTTGATGGTCCAAGCCCCAGATGTTGCATGGAGGAGCACATCTGTGCTTGAGGAATGTGAGGCAGAGTGAAGTACATCTCCATGCCCACAGTTGCTGCTGTAAAAAAAAAAGCATGAATTTTCGGATTATAGACTTGCGTGCACCAAATTCCGAACATAACTGCTGCACAATTGAATTAAACCAGCCATTATGTAGCAATTAAAATTCCTACAGTTCCAGCTTGGGTTACAGGTTTATGAGTTACTTATTATAAGGACACTTGGAGCCAGAGCAAAAAAAAGCAGGAAAAGTCGTGACCTCTTTCATCTTTTAACTGCCTCTGGTTTGTCAGTCGGGCAATGAGACTAATCTGAGCAGGTTTCCTTCTATGAGCTTAGTCATGATTTATCCAGCTTCCTCCTGCAAGCTCAATCGTCATTTAGCCAGTTTCCTTCTGCAAGCTCAGTTGTTATTTATTCGGCTTCCTCCTGCGAGCTCGGTCGTCATTTAGCCAGTCATCATTTAGCTGGTTTCCTTCAGAGAGCTCAGTTGTCATTCGGCTTCCTCCTGCAGGCTCAGTCGTCATTTAGCCAGCTTCCTCCTCTGAGCTCAGTCATCATTTAGCCGGTTTCCTCCTGAGAGCTCAGTTTTTATTTATTTGGCATCCTCCCGTGAGCTCAGTCATCATTTAGCCCGCTTCCTCCTGCGGGCTCAGTCGTCATTTATCCAACTTCATCCTGCAAGCTCAGTTGTCATTTATCCAAATTTTTTCTGAGAACTCGGTCATCGTTAATCCAGCTTCATCCTATGGGCTCAGTCATCATTTATCCGGCATATTGTCATCGGCCTTCTCTGTCCCTGACAACCAGATGCCCAGGTGTTACCCAGCACAGTAACGATACCAGACCAGGTAATAAAACCTCTAGCATCTCTCAGACAAGGTTACTGCTGTTTCACATCGCTACTCAAAACTAAGACAAATAGAATACCCACCACTGGGAATTATGTGCCTTAGGGCAGAATGTAACAAACCCCAGAAAGCTCACACTTTTTGCCAAAATTCCCGACTCTTTGTATCTTAGACTTTCTTGGATATTAGGTAATTCTGCTTTAAAAGCATAGCTTCACTCAAACAAATGTAAATAAGTGTAATAATCAAATTGTAACCAAAGATGATCCCACAGAATGCTTAAGCTTATTTAGACTCGTAGCTGTGGATTCATCAAATTGCTTCACAGAATTTCTGTCTAATACCCCGAGACGTGCAGAACCTTTTTTCCCTCCTACTGAGCCCCTTCGCTGGTGCCCTAACATCACTATTCAAAAAGTACCTTTCACCTAAATTACTGGCAATCTGTGCAAGTGAATTTAATAATCATCTGCGGTCATCATTTTGCAGAGGCAAGAAGTGCAACTGTCTCCAAAATTATAGGAGAAATGATAAAATATGAGTAAAATAGGTGAGCAGCTTTGCTGTTGGTACCATCCAATCCTGGACACACCTCCCAGGTCCCCGAGGGCATACTCCCTGTCCTTCACATCCTGTCAGGATCTCTGCCTTCCAGTGACATGTTCTGCTGCCTTTGGCATTTCCCCTGGACTCCGGACAAAAAGTACATTTAGCAACTTTGTGTGCAAAATCCCAGGACAAAACATTCAACAGGAAACCGCAGACTCCAAAAACAATGTGCATGGAAGAAAGCTGAGTAATGAACTAATATCTTAACTTTTGTGTTGCTTTTACATTTATCATAAATCCACACCCAAGAAGTTGTCAGTTCATATCCTAGAAGAATATTTACCTTTCAGCGCCTTGTGGATTGTGAGGTATAAGCTAAATTGACTCAGGGCCATTCCTGTGTCCCTGCTGAATTTTACAAACACTGTTGAACTTGCACATGTGGTGAGCAGAAGCTCTTTAGGACCAAGCTTGGCACTTAATGGGAACCATCATCCTCCAGGGTGTTTTTTTTTCTAATAAAGGCATTCGGCTCCTACAGAAATTCTGTTTTCGGTTAAAGGGAGGACAAAGGAGTCAAGAAGTTCTGGCAGAGGAAGTTAAAATGATTATATCTTCAAAATTAATTATAGTAGTTTAGGTTGCTTTATATCGATTAGAACATTTGTAGCGTTCAGAAATGTTTATTCTGAAAAGGTGTTATACAGTCACATGATATCTGGCTTTTAAGTAAGCCAAACGAATGGGGTGATGATGTTTCTTGCCAAGTGTGAAGCGCCATTCACTGGCAAATAGGTGTGACTTGGTCACAACAGCTGTTTTTTTTAAAGAATATGTGACTGGTTTGTATCAGATCTGACGGACGCAAGCGTGGTCCTCAGGACATGCAGTGTTAAAGAGACAGTCAGTGTTTATTTACAGTTGTCCTTAAATAATGTGCGGACTAATTAAGGCAAAATTGTCCAGTGTCTGACGCTCTCTCTACTCTGACCTGCCATCTCTCATTGAGCAGACAGTGAAGAGCATTCTGGGTACTCTGGGTTTTCCTTTTCATGTTTTTTTTTTTATATGTTGAACAGATGGACTGAATTGGGTGAGATCACTTCTAATAGGCTTAATTGTTTGTTTTTTTTTGGTATGGATCTCCATCAGAAATTACGTACACAGTAGATCTGCTGGTTGGTTGCTGTTAAAATGAGCTATCTTATAAGACGGCAGGATGGCAACGTTCCTGTTTCACTGCACTGTCCCCGCGGATTCAGATGCAGGGACTGAATCGTCCTTCAGGGACTAGTCACCGCTAACCTCAACAAGCCTTGGGCCTAGGTGGGAGACCCACCCAGTACTCAGTTTATGCTAGGGTAACAGTTACTCAATTATGCATATTAGTCCATCTGGATTTCTTGACTACTGCATATATCTGAATATACCTGCAAATATTAATATTTATATAACCATGTTATCAAAGATACACCTGAATATAGATTGCCGTTTGTAACAAAACTGGTTTTATGCATAAATACTTCATTTTGAAATTTTGCTGAGAGCTTAGCGAAAAGAGACAACAAAACAAAAAAGAGGCAATCAGGTAGCATAAACATATCGGAATCACTGACACAAATGTCTATCTTTGCCGAACTTGAAATGATCTGTTGGGTTGCTGTCCGGTGCCTTTCAAATCTTTAAGAGGCAGAGATTGAGCTTATAAAAACCTATGCAGGTCTTTGCTGCGATGGCTCATTGCGTCTGCGAGGCCACCAGGAACAAATTAAATCCTGAAATTAATGCAGTCGTTCCATCAACAACGAACACAGATCTTTTGCTCCTGAATGCAGCTATGGAAGCACTTTATAGCTATAATAAACAGTGGCAATGAGATAATTCACAGTCCTTGAATGCACAGAGCTAGATAAACATGATTTATTCTTTTTTAAATGCTTAGTTGTTTGTTGGCTTATCCCTCTATCTTGTCAGTGTGTTCGTTGCTTCCAAGACAAGCTTGATCTTCTGCGCCTGTGAAATTGGCTTTTTTTCAGATGCTCAGCATTCCTGTGCCTGTTCATTAACATCTCCACAGGGGAATCATCTAAAATGTGACCCACACACTGATAAGAGAAACTCACAGTGACAGGAGCGGGGAGCGTGTGTGTGTGTGTGTGTGTGTGGGGGGGGGGGGGGGGGCCTTTGGGGGAATTTTTTTTCGTTGCCT
>JAACJT020001402.1:3669-15198 GCA_009936485.2 Gymnarchus niloticus | reverse complement strand
AGCAGGCCCCAAAGCTAATGGGAGAAAAAGAAGCAGGCCCCGAAGCTAATGGGAGAAAAAGAAGCAGGCCCTGAAGCTAATGGGAGCAAAAGAAGCAGGCCCCGAAGCTAATGGGAGAAAAAGAAGCAGGCCCCAAAGCCAATGGAAGCAAAAGAAGCAGGCCCCAAAGCCAATGGGAGCAGAAGAAGCAGGCCCCGAAGCCAATGGGAGAAAAAGAAGCAGGCCCCAAAGCCAATGGGAGCAAAAGAAGCAGGCCCCGAAGCTAATGGGAGCAAAAGAAGCAGGCCCTAAAGCTAATGGGAGCAGAAGAAGCAGGCCCCAAAGCCAATGGAAGCAAAAGAAGCAGGCCCCGAAGCTAATGGGAGCAGAAGAAGCAGGCCCCAAAGCCAATGGAAGCAAAAGAAGCAGGCCCCGAAGCCAATGGGAGCAAAAGAAGCAGGCCACAAAGCCAATGGGAGCAAAAGAAGCAGGCCCCGAAGCCAATGGGAGCAAAAGAAGCAGGCCCCGAAGCCAATGGGAGCAAAAGAAGCAGGCCCCAAAGCCAATGGGAGAAAAAGAAGCAGGCCCCAAAGCCAATGGGAGCAAAAGAAGCAGGCCCCAAAGCCAACGGGAGAAAAAGAAGCAGGCCCCAAAGCCAATGGGAGAAAAAGAAGCAGGCCCCGAAGCTAATGGGAGAAAAAGAAGCAGGCTCCAAAGCCAATGGGAGAAAAAGAAGCAGGCCCCAAAGCTAATGGGAGAAAAAGAAGCAGGCCCCGAAGCTAATGGGAGAAAAAGAAGCAGGCCCTGAAGCCCATTGGTACTAGCAGCTGAAAAGTACCTTTTAACATTTTTTCTGCTCATGACTCATTCACAGTTCAAGGTCCATAAAAAAATGGAACCCATTTGGGTATCATTCCATCTTTTTTATATATACATAAGTTGAAAGGGGTACATTATACGTGGTTTGATTTCCGTTTTAAGCATGACATGTAATAACCTGGCTCAAGTATGACAGAAAGTCTGACAGGTAGGCACCCACTGATAAAGACTGACAAAGGGCAGCTTTTAATAATTCAGCAGGAATCGTTTCAGCGCTCACTTTGATGCTTAACTTACCAGCGGTCACCAAAAAAAAAAAAGAAAACAAAACGACCCCCGACCAGCAAGATTTACATAGCACTAGAGTCTTCTTAGCCCTCGGTGGGGGGGCTGTGAATAATTCACAGCACACGTACAGGCAGCCTGCAACGCTGCCAGAGCTGGGATGATGGCACATCGCCATGGCGATTGTGGCTGTGACAGGCAGTGATGGTACGTGGGAGAATCAGCTGAAGTGAGGGCACAGGAAACCTGTGCCACACCTGTGATTACCACAGTGATTGGATCCATTTTGGCTTTCAAACCCCCAATGAAAGAGTCTTGATATGAATATTCTTTATAATACGAATCATTTTTTCTTTTCACAATAGCATGAATAGTACTTCATAGGAGTCTAAGTAAAAAAGTTTACTTACATAAGCTTTAGTGGTAACATTTCTGTGATGTGCACTCAGGAGAGACGAAATTATTCGAGAATATTCAGTCTTCAGTCTGTGCTGGAGTACACATTGTGTATAATTAAGGTATTATGTTAATATTAAGCGTGTAATATTGTTTAATGTGGAAATGAAGACACGCTACATGTGCAAATATCATGGAAAAGTCAGAAAAACTTTGCATGACATATGCAGACATTTCAGTTTGAGGTGAATGTAACTCAGAGTTAGTGATGAGCCTGAAGACCGAGTTAAGGAAAGGCTTAAATGGCTCCATTCACTCAAAGAGGCCAAAACAGGAGTGAGACAAGACATCAGCTGCTTTGTACCAGGAAGTGGCTGAAGTCCTTCAACAACAGCGGGCTGAGAAATTCCCCTTTTCTATAGGTATGTGCATGTCTAAAAATTTAGCAAGTGAAGCCCACTTCCGAAAAATGTAAGCAGGTCATTATAAGACCAGTAATGACTATAATAATACAGTATACAACTTCCATGTCGTTTTTATTTCATATATCCATGTTTTTGTAACTTAAAGCCGCTGAAAGGGATGTTATTAATGACACACTGAAGCTAATGTCCCTGACTGGACGTATTACCGTGACCTAAATGGATGAGTGTCTTTGGAACACGGATGGATGGATTGATGCTGTAGCTTGTGTTAATGTATGAGGCTCCTGTCAAAGTTTGGCTTTTAACATCATTGCTGTCCTTGGTGCTGAGGCGTAATACCGTTTAACAAACAGTTGATACCAGCGGTCTGTGTAATAAATCCCTAGCTTCAGTAAAACACAAGTTGGACTATAAGCTATGACATTAAAGACAAGTTCGGTAAGCAAGTCCGAAGGCATTAAGAGTATCATTAGAGCGTTTTCATCATTTTGATGCCATATGGTATATTCACACGGTAACACGTCCATCCATACCTCCAATTCAACGTGTGCTCACCAGGAAGGCGACGCTCTCATTCCCAGGGTGTTCACTCACACAGTAAAGGCTTATCAGAGATACCAGTTGAATGAAGGAAATGTTTTTGGACTGTGGGATGAATCCAGAGAACACAAAGGAAACCTGTGTAAACACGCAAACTCCACACATGGAAAGTCAGGGTCATGCCATCTTACACCACACATAGATGTCTTCTGATTGTCCCACCAGTAGCTTGTGCTTCTGTAGATAGAAGTTCACTTTGTTCCATTTACTCCTGTTGTTTATGGCTGTACTAACCTGTCATATTTAATTTACACCTTATTAAATCAAATCACTGCTCTAGTTTATTTTCCCTGCAAGAAAAGACTTTTTTGTCTCGTCTGACACAATTATTAGGATTTTTCTTTCTGTCCAAAAATAGAAGGAATCTCAATTGTCATGACTGAATTAGAACCTGTCTCTCTGGGGAGAAAAGCACTTTAAACAATTTGAAATTAATTTCCTCTCCGGATTCCCGGTTTAGACACCCTGCAGAACATCTGTCAGTTTCCCCGTTCAATTCCATGCTAGCAGTCATGTGAAATTGTACGTTTGGTCCTGTCTTTGTGCTGTATGAAGCAAGCCTGTGAAATAAAAACACTCTCGTGGGCAATTTTGCTTTTTATCCCCCATGCCCAGGCTGGCTTCTGGCAAATATTAGCAATAGAATTTGAAACGCTTTTAATTAATCACCCCAACCAACCACAGCCTAGAGAGGCTGTGGAGAAGATGCCACCTCATTTTGTTGATTACTGGGCTGTTCCAGTAAGTTAAAGTTAAATTATGTTTTGACGATGAGGAAAGGTTTTGAAGACACTCAACAGGAAGCAAACATACCAGCGAGGATCCATTACATTTAACTATAATGGAAGAAAGGGCCAAGCTGAAGCAGGTGATACATTTTGGGGAAAAATCACAATGCAATAAGGACAGCGAGGACAGTTTGCTCTCGAGTGCCTGGAGATGTCTTGGGCTGTTACATTATGCCTAGTGGTCTAGGCAGGTTGACAACAAACTATCTCACCTGTGTAATTAACTGCAGCCAGGTTACTCTCACCTCCTCGCCAGTGTAATTTTAGCTACACGAAGCAGCAGGGGGTGCTGTGTTTAAGGAACTCATCAAGGAAGTTTATGTATGTAAATCAAGTATTTAAAAAATATGCAGTGGAACTAAGTAGCTTAATGGAGAAAACGCATTACTCTGACGGCCATCCAAAGATTTGTACTCCTACAGAAGTATGAATACAAATCATACTGACCTTAATGAAAAACACTACCCATGTCTAAAAAAAATAACAAGAAAATGGAAAAGAAAACAGAAAAATAGTTTAAGAATACAGTCATAAAGTCCAAGCCCTTAGGGAAATCAAGCAGAACTTGATGGGGAAATAAAAATTTGCTTGAGTGGGACATAAAAATGAAAAATCCTGGGTGCCACTTCAGACACTTAGACAATTAGACTTCTGATTCCTCACCAGGGAATATGTGGGCAGGACTAATAAAATATATCTTGCCCTTTTCACAGCTTTCCTCCAAGCACATGGCAAATTGAACATGAAAAAAAAAAAATATATATATATATATATCCCCCAGCTATCTTAACAGGAGGTTCACGAGGGATAATATCATGCAAAAAAAACAAAAAAAACAAACTAGAATTGTAACAGATTACATTAAGTGAAATGGCACAAATAACAAATTTATAAGAAAAGCAAAATAAATTAAATTTAAGATTCCTGAATAAATAGATTCTTGGCCAACTTCAGGTGTAATTTAGCATCAGATTTGCCTGGATTTGTATTATTCTGTGGTACCTTTGAGCAAACTCACATTATTAAGGTTAGGAATCTGGCCAGCATTCTACAGCTGGACGATATCCGATGCTGTTCCAGTGACTCGGATGGCTCCCCGGTTGCATTAAGTTCATTCCTCTTTTTTCCGCAGACACCGCTACTCTCAGAGGCAGCTGTGACAGCCCCACACTGACAGCCTCCATTTCTTCTTGAGACACTCAAAGGACAAAAAAGCAACCCTTCATAATTAGAAGGGGCACTTATGAAACCTTTCTGACTTCATTTAATATCGTAAATACAAGTTTAAGTCTTCTGGCAAAATATGTGACGTGATGAATGAAGCGGCACCGTTGATTTTTATTTCTTTACTCATCCTCTGGTTTTGTGCAAACTGTTATTTAGACATGTGACAGATTCAACTGAACAAGAAGAACAATTTTACATAAGGGTAAGGTATTCACTGCAGAATGCAAAGCTGAGTGTGTACTGAATGCTACTCTTCACATTTGAGCCTCATAAATGACATAAAAGAATCAGATCGGTGTGTACCTCCTAAACAGGACCTAGAAATACACTGTGACGTGCAGATCCTCCATATACTTCACTAACAATGAGTTAAAGGCAGCAGACAGAATATGGATTCTTTGTAAAATTCCTCCAATTAATTAGTGGTATAGGATGGATTATAGATGAACCACTCATACAGAAGAAAAGTCTGTGACCTACTGGATAAAGTCAGCTGAATGTGTTTTTATGAATTCCCCTGTCGATATTTGTTTAAAATTTGAGTCAGTGAATAATTCAGTTACCTCAGTAATGGCTCGCAATAACCTAAGGAAATTCATGAAGCAGTCACCCAAATGAATCAGGACTCTCAACAGCAATTAAATGGGAATGCTTTGAGAAAACAGAATAATCCTTCAAACATTATATTCAGCTAATCTAATTGAACTTTTTTTAAGGGCCTTTACTTTAAACATTTTATTTTAGGAAAAGTAGCTTACATTCTTTACATGGTTTGTTGCTAATTACACAAAAATTGCATAAGCGATGGATTAACAATGCCTGCTTCAGCTTGTAACAACCGTTTAGATTTCCTGGACTAGCATTTTCGGCAAGAATCCAAACCCAAGTTTGACCGCGCCCAGCTCAGCTCCTCCTGCCCTACTAACAGCCCAGTACCCATTACTGCATCGTTCTACTGCCTTGTCCGAATCAGACCGCATAGCCTCAGGTGCTGTAGCCCCTCACAGGATCTTCCACTCATCCGCACAGCTCGAAATCAGCTGCCAGCCAGCCGAGTTCAGGATCCATTGCCGATACCCCCAACTCAGGGCGAGGCACAGAGCTACACCGCTAGAAATCTCCCTTTGAAGTCAGAAGCAGCTACTCTGGCACCAAGTTAAAATCGGTGCTCCAGCAGTCCTGCCGAGATCCACCTCTTCACTGGTTCAGAATTAACTACCCACACTGCTCAGATTATTGCCCCTACTTGAGCAGTTCCTGTTCTCCAGCCCAGTTACCGCAGCTCTGAATCCTCTCCTCTATGCCTGGCTGTCATGCTGCATTTTATGCCACTGTTTATTTATTTATTTGTTTGTTTATTTCGCCTTATCCCAGGTGCCACTGAGACACATGCCACACTGCATTTAGCAAGTGACACATCAAAAAGAGAGACCATTCCCTTTTCCAGGCCTTATTTGTCTTTGCCTTACGAGTAGAAACTGAGGTTGCTTTAAAACAGCAAGTGAGGCATTATGGTAAAAAGTGCTCTCTCCTCCCCCAGGTATAGATACAGGATGCACAGGATTTAGTCTCCCCTCCTATCACACCGGACCATGCGTGAGGCGGAAATCTGATATTTCTGGAGACAGATTAAATGAGACAAGATGCAGTGGCGGGAGAAAAAAAGGCTAAAGACAGATTGTGCTCAGTACATCGTAAATCACTCAAAATGTTTGTCAAATATCAATGGGAAACTATTATGGGCCTGAGGCTGGCCGGAAGGCACTTTGTGGGGTTAACCAAGTTCTCATTCTTACTCTAGTGCACGTTGCCTTCACTCGGCGCATTTACATTTATGAACTTTGAGCTGTCATTTATTCTATCACTCCTGACCTTGAAGTTTCTTTTTGTTTGTCCCCTAGGATATCACGCTCGTGGCGGAGGGAGATTGCTCAGAAAGACCTGCTGCAGTCATACTGTAAGTAGGAAGCATCCTTTGCATGCTGCCCCAATGTAAATTCCCTCATTAATTCTTATTAAGGGCTTGTTGAAAGGGCCGTTAGCCACGCAAGGAGCTAATTATCTCCCAGGGGTATGAACCTGTTTATAAGTCATCATACTTATCTGCTGATGTCAGTTATGCCGGCTGTCCTGGTTTTTGCTAAAGGAAAGCTGTACCGCCAAAGCATAAACAGTTAGCTATTTAAATGGCTTCTTATCTACCATAAAGTCTGATATTTTGTTATTTTAACGATTGAGCTTAGGTTCAAATTTGTTGAATCGTTAAATCGCAGCCTGCAAACGAGTAGACGTGGGTGAGAGAAATTAATGCATTTATATTCATGTGCGAATGTGATGGTGTCCCTTGTTAAATGAAACTGTCTGCCTGAAGCAGTGTGCTACCTTTACCGTTACCGTACAGAACGCTTCTTTTTTTGTTTTTCCAAAGTACGTCCGGATTTCTTACTATTATCAATCAGGGCTTGTTTTGGGCAAGGCTGATAACTCTTGTAGGGTTTTTTTTTTTTGTTTTGTCTTTTAATTTTATATTCCAGACACCACAGAGCAACTAAAATCAGGAGAAATGGAATATTAAATCTTATCGAAGTTACAGTATTAGATGTATGAAAGTTTTTCTTTATATCCAAAGCTCTGGTGACAGAAGGTGAACATCCATCCATCTTCTGTGCCTGGTTACGGTTCTGGGAAAGGTTGAACGTCCAAAGTGAACATATTTTTTCACTCATATTCTACAGAGGTATGTTTGTGGGAGTGTCACTGTGTGTATCTATCAGCGTGACTCATATGATTAATTAGAATCCATATGAAAAAACATGACGCACATACACTGTATTCTGCTTCTGCACTCAAGTCACGTACAGGTTTCAAATTTCAAATTACTGACCTGACTTTTATTCCACAAGGCAGTTACCTGGCTTTGACAGAAATTGTTGCCCGGAATTGAAAACGCCACAGGGAGGTTTCATAATCACGCATCGGATGTGTGTATGTGTGTGTCGGGGGGGGGGGAGCTTGTTATCCCTAATGCCCCAGTAAAGGGCTTCTAAGTGTTTGCAGTTTTTTTTAGTTTTTTTTTTATCCGCAGATTGTCAACCGGACAAAATTGAGAAACTGCGTTTTGCCAGCTTTCTGAAGAGAGAAGCGGCTTATTTTTACTGGACCTGGCAGACTTTGCTCTCTTTCTAACATATTTGTATACCGTATAATCAAACAGAGAAAATGATTCAGCAAGTTTACTACATGGAAAACATTTTATTGTTTGGTTCACCTTCTTTTTAGTAGGATTTTACTTTTCAATTTGAAGACAATTTAAGCATAAACCTCTTTAATCCCAGTTTTAAAAATATATATTTAACTAGGTCTCTGCTGAGAAGTTAACTCTTCTGTGATGCCAAAGGCAAAGTGTTTCGGTAATCTGTTTTATTTTATTGCTTATACTTTTATTATCTTAGAGCAGACTCATGCTGACTTCAGGGAAATGATTTCTGCGAGTGAGAGACAGAGAAATTGAGAGACGGAGGGAGATGGAGTTTAATGACACTGGTTGGCATTCAAGGGGAAGTCAGTTAGATTTCTCCAGTGACCTGATTTTTTTCCAGCATTGGTCTGTCTGGAATGTTGACCCACTCTGCGATTTCCTTTAAATTATGGGCCAGGTCGTGGGACTTTTCTGGCGCTTCTAGCCTAACGCTCCCATGCCCCAGACCTAACGAGAAATACATGTGTGCTGGCTGCAGGTCATGGAGAGGACTCCCCCTGCAGGCCGCTGGTGGGCAATAAGACTAAGATGGTGGAAGGCCACGAACATCCTGGGATGGTATGAAGTTACGGGCCCTTCACTCACTTGTTTCTTGCTGTTAAGGTCTTCATCTTGCCCCTACAGGCCAGGTCTTGTTGCGCCTCCCCAACCACTATGGTATGTTGTGCCTCTGAGTTTTTCAGCACAGCTAAAGTCCAAAACATCTATGGTACTTTTGGGTCTCTGAGTTTTATGGCACAGCTAAAGTCCAAAACATCTATGGTACTTTTGGGTCTCTGAGTTTTACGGCACAGCTAAAGTCCAAAACATCTATGGTACTTTTGGGTCTCTGAGTTTTACGGCACAGCTAAAACCCAAAGCCTCTATGGTACTTTTGTGTTTCTAAGTTTTTCGGCACAACTAAAGCCCAATACCTCTGTGATACTTTTGTGTTTCTAAGTTTTTCCCCATGGCTCAACCTGGAAGCTCTGCCTTTTGTTCATCTTGCCCCATTCCAAGCCTTGGCCCTACCCAGTTTTATACAGTATCTATCTGTTCACTGTCCCAATGGAAGCTGATCTTAAAATATAATATTATGACGCATAAACTCTGCTGTCCGTCATCATCAGTCGTTCATTTAAACCAGCCTCTGCACCACCCCTGCCGAGCAGTTGCGATTTCAACATTCACCTTCCGTTTTCCACAATGCATTTCCCATCCGTGTGTCGATATATAAACCTTATGCCAATGTAAATGGGAGGGTCAGGCTCCTCTCCTCCAATCCTGCTCCTTGGAAAAACCTTTCCGGGACATTTGAAGTGAATCCTCAGAGTTCCCCGAAGCCTAGAGAAGAGAGATAGGAAAAGGCCGCTTCGCAGCTCCTTCCCCTGAGCTGAGGAGTTACTTCCTTCCTCACGCTTGGTAAACTGCCAAAGCGTGCCGGGTGGAGCCAGCACAGCCAGTCGACTCTTACCGGGTTTTTTTGTAGATCTGTGTTTTCACATTTGTAGCTGACTGGTCTCTATCTTCTCAGCTCCACCCCCCCTCTTCACATTCAGACCTCTTCCTGCTGCTCTATTTCTGCCTCCATGCCACCTTCCATGAAACTTTAAAGGGTTAGGGAAAGGATTATGGCTAGAGCGGTCCAGATTATCAAACAGGGGAAAACCCTCACTCCGTTTCCCCGCCAACGGTGCCCACCTTAATGTGATGTGGGAGAAAAAAGAAACATAGGAAAGGAAAAAGTGGAGCAAAATGAGATGAGGGCAGCATTGGGAAGCGGAGGGAACGTGACTGGAGGGTCGAGAGCACCGGGCTGCAGTTCTGCTGTCTCTTTCACTCAGACCCAGTCATTTAGATTTTTCTTCCCAGGTGTAACTCAAACGTGCTGTCGCTAATGGTCACATGGCTTTGAGAAAGAGCGTTTGTCTCTGAGAAAAAGTCCGTGAGAATAACTTAGTAGTTGAAGTTTAAATTCAAACATGAAGAGCGTGCACTGATTTCGTCCTCTCTTTCAATTGTTTCATGACTGTTTATGAAATGATATTGGTTCCAATGTTAATTTATTATCTTATACGCAACTTGAGGATATATGTATATATATATATTCTTTTTTTTTACATTTCACAGGTACTTTTTCTCAAAGTCGTGTGTAGGGTGGAAAGCTTTTGGGTAAGACGACAGCTTTGGAGCAGTTTGAGGCCCTACTCAACAGCCCAGTGGTGATATGATTACTCTGCTAGCCACAAGATTTGAAACCATGACCCTCTTGGGCTCAGATCCCTAACACCCTGAGCTAATCACCACTCTATTATTGTTACATACTGTTATCATACATGCACACCCATCTATGCATCCATGCACAAATATTAAGTGCATGATGGCGTCCTACTATCAAAAAAGGACATTCGGACTCTGTATCCTATCTGCTGATTGTTCCCTATTAGCTCTGTGACTAGTTGCCCACTCGATATTTCAAATATTCAAAAGTCATGCTGGTGTTGACCTCTAATTTAAAAGGCGTTTAGTGTTTATTTGGTACACAGCAAGTCGCCATAGAAAAAAAAACAACTTCCTCCAAAAATGATAGGAAATTACATCGATGGTGAAACCAAAGTTTACCGGAGTTTCAGGAGTTGGTCTGTTGGACATGAGGCAATGTAGTCTTTATTGGGAAAAAAGTTCCACAAAAAATGATTGTTTAGATGCCTTTAAGTCTCTGCTATAATATAATATTATGCATGAGTCATTTAATTTGTACGTTAATGCATAGCCAGGATATTAATCACTAAAACTGAACTGCCACTAAACAGACAGAGACAGGTCATAAAAGCTCAAGGTTCAAGGTTTTTTTTATTGTCATGTTTACGTAGTACGATGAAATTCTTCCTTGCACATTTCCTACAAACCATAGTCCCAGATAAATACAAGATAATAAATACTACAGAGGCAAAGGAGGTTAAGCAAAGGATGTTGATGACTTTGATGTACGTTTGTAGACCTTAAAAATGTAGTTTTTTCAGCAAGTTAAATGGTTCTTTATGTGTGTGTACAGTCCGTAGATGGGACCACATCAACTCAGAAAAATGCCTTTGTTTCCTTGGCATATTCATTTGTCCTGGACTATTATGATCATGCAATTTCAACCTGCAAATCATCCAACCAAAGTCAAGATTTATCATCTACTGGTCGCTGACTACAGGCATTATTAAATATATTGATATCTAACAGACATGACCTCCAGTGACATGTGTCACTTTATATATTATAAGATTCAGCATTCAGACAAACCTGAATCTTGCTGCAATATTCTGCGCGCGTCCCTGCTAAAGAAAAGTGGTCGAAAGACGGATGGATAAATAATATTTATATATATTCAAAAAAAAGAAAAAAAACAGAAGCAGTGAGTGCTAACAGTGATTTTGAATTGAAGAGGTAAATTATTAAAAGTCAACTAGGGATTTGTGCAGCGCTTAAAGGCCTCACTGATGGAAGAAGATCAATGCCTTTATTATATGAAAAGGTATGACATTACACATTACCAAGATAATTCCTGATATATTGTCCTGATATACTGTCATGCACCTTAACCTCGCGAGCAAAGTGGTCTACAGTCCTGACACGCTGTCATGCACCTTAACCTCGCGAGCAAAGTGGTCTACAGTCCTGACACGCTGTCATGCACCTTAACCTCACGAGCAAAGTGGTCTACAGTCCTGACACGCTGTCATGCACCTTAACCTCGCGAGCAAAGTGGTCTACAGTCCTGACA
>JAACJT020001401.1:2017-15199 GCA_009936485.2 Gymnarchus niloticus | reverse complement strand
GGGGGGGCAGGGAAGGGACAGGCGGGGGAGAATACAGGAGGCGAGGAAGATGGGGGAGGGGAGGCGGAGTGGGGGGGTGGGGAGGAGGGTGGGTGTTTAAACAGTTCACTTTGTACTGGGAGGGTGTAAAGTCTGCTGTGTCTCGCCTCCTGCGTCAGGTGATCACACGCTCTGCCCTCGGGGTGCCCTCACGGCAGCAGGGGAGATGGCGGCCGATACAGTGGCTACACCTGTCCCCAGGCCCCAGAAGTGCCGTCTGCTCCAGCTGTTAGAGGACAGACTGACAGAAGCACAGCAGATAAAGCTCTCCCTGCTCTACACTGACACACACGCTCAGAGACACACACACACACACACACACACACACACACAGACATGCATGAACAGCGCTCATCGTCGGGTCATCAAAAGCCATCTTTTCCTCACAAATGGCTTCTGCAGCAGCTGCCTTTACGTTGCCCGTTCTGCTGTACCAACAGGATGCCACAGCTATATTAAACAGCCTTCATATGTCCAAATTTGCCAGACTGCCACGGGATCAAGTCAACTCAGTCCAAGCCAAGTGAAGCCAGATAAAGCTAAAACAAACTGGACCAAGCTAAGCAAGACCAAGACAAAAGCAAACCTGAGCCAACCTAGACCAAGCTTAGCCAGCCCAAGCTGTGTAAGACCAAGTCAGCTCAAGCCAACCTAGACCAAGCCAAGCCAGTCCATGCTCAGCAAGACGAAACTACTCCAGACCAAGCCTAGGCAGCCTGTGATAAACTAGACAAAGCCAAGCCAGCCTGAGCTAAGGACGAGCAACCAGAGCCAACCTGAGCAAAGCTAGACCAAGTCAAGGCAGCGTAAGCCAAGCTGGACCAATTTTAGCCAGCCCAAGCTAAGTTAAACCAAGGCAAGTCAGCTCAAGCCAAGCTAGACCAAGCCAAACCAGTCCAAGTGCAGTTAGAACAAGCCAATCCAGACCAAGCCAAGGCAGTGTGAGATAAACCAGAATAAACCAAGCCAGCCTGAGCTAATCAGGAGCAACCAGAGGCAGCTTGAACAAAGCTAGACCAAGCAAACTAGACTGAGCTAAGCTAGACTAACCCAAGCAAGCCCGAGTAAAGTTAGACCAAACCAATGTGGACCAGGCTTCCAGCTGCATGTCCTTGATCCCCCCTTTCACTTAGTTATCATGGCTATGCTGCTCTGTTAAGGGGGCAACTCTCTGTTTTACAAAGTCTGGCTTAAACACCTATTAAGGGGCTATGAGATGATGCAGTGCGGTCCAAGGCCTTGAGAAAAAAAAAAATCAAGATCAATTGCATGCCTTAAAGATTAAACGCATGATTAATTGCACACCTTGGCTTTTAATTGCATATACAATCAAGTTGCAATCCATCCATCCATTTTCCAAATGGCTCAATCCTATTCAGGTTTGTGGTCAAGTTGCAATACCATCCAAAAATATTTTATTGTGTGTCTATTCAGTATACATTTATTTATAATAAACAGAAACCTTAAAATAAAGACAAAAAACGTATGCTTATGTCAGAGTTTCTCTCTAATGTCCACTAACAGTCACTATTCTAAGAACAAACAAATGTACATCTAAACACTTTGACAAATGGCTCTAATCGGCTTACTTGTAACCATTGTAAGTTCATGTAGTAACTGGCATGATTCTCTTTTTTATTAGCATTCAATAAAATAAAACAATCCCACAGTGATACAAAAATGAAGGAATGCTCTTGTGGTATTTGATTTCAGAAGCACAAATATAGCAAATTATGATATCGTGGCAACTACCCTGAGAAGCACCATTCTGAGACCTTCTATTTTAAACAAATGACTTTTATTGCAGCCAAGCAGCAACATAAAAGCCCGGAACACACCAACTAATAGACCCAACGCAGGCAAGGGGAGACTCTCATTACACCTCACAATCAAGGTCGACTCTCTATACTCACCAGAGGTTTCACAGTATAACATAGATTAATTAACTAATTACCTCTATGCAAATAATTACCTCTATGAAGAATATTGTTTCCACAACAATTATGCTGAAAGGAACACAATACAACCATTTGCAAAGCGGTGCACGCTGGGAGTGCAACCCACCCAGAAGCAGCAGCCGCCTGTTCTGTGACCGTATTCTTATCCTTTTTTTGAAAAGAAAGCAAACCGAGTAACAAGATGTTTTAGTTTTCTCCTCTATCAGCCTCCCCCCAGACACTTAGTGAATGTTTTGATTTGAATTCTGAATTTTTGGATTGGGCAGAGTGAAGGTCTTGTGTTGTTTACAACCAGAATACTATAGATCCTATTAAAAATATTTGCACATACTATTCACGTATTGGGGTATGAAAATTATGCAATCCATGAAACAATGTGTCGACTTTAAAATCAATGCCAAATTTGACAGCCCAAACTTTAAACTTAAAACTTTACACATTTCCAAGCGAGGTCGATGGCAGATTCGATAAAGTGAATTTCCATTGCTTTGAGACAAAGAATTATGCTATCCTGCACACAGACTCCTGAATATATCGAAGGGAGCTCGCAATCAGAAATGGAATAAGCAAAAATCCATCTAAGTCATAATGTCAGGGCCCTAAAATAAAGGGTTGTTGGTATCAGGCATAATTCATTGCCATCGAGATCAGAACCATATGACACAAGGATGGAAAGGAGAAGATTGCATTGTATTTGAGAATAAAATGGAAGATACAGGAAAACAAACTGGGTTTGTGGAATGGGATGAACTGGGGTGAAGTCTTGGCTACTGACTGCAAGTGTGCGTTTGAAGGTTTGACAGACATAACCAAATTCGCTTTTATATGTACAGATTAATGAATCACACTTCCCGTAGAAGGCTCCTTCCTCACGTTTCGTAAGTGAGCCGAGGATAGGGTATAGCTCTGACTAATCACGCCGCTGAGTCTCTGTGCAATGTTCTTCAAAATTTAGGGTCTGGTCCTCAGTGAACAGGCCGCAGGATTGCCCCACTGGACGACCTATTCACACTCAGCCTAACACATGTACAAATGGCGCTGCCAGCTGGCGAGTGCAAGAAGGTCACTGACTCAATGCCCTTTCTTTTTAAGTCTGTGCCTGGTTCTCAAGAGAAGTGGCACGTTTTTGAATTTGCTCCACATCTAACTGTTTTGCTTCTGTTAATCCCTGGAATACAATTCACTTGAGACGACAGTAATTATTCACAACAGCTTTTGTTGAAAGTCACTTATTAACAAGGACCTCCTTCAGCAACTCTAAACATTTCAGTTCTGGAGCAGCACTGCGTTGGAGGTGCCAGGAGGGAAAGTTAAAAAGGTTTTCCGGCTCGTCCCACCACTCTCCAGGGATTCGCGTACCTGGAGTCGGAGAGAGCGACGTTCCAGGTTTTCCGCGCTTATCTCCACACACACGAGAGATGGCTCACAGCCGAATGTCTCCTGGAGAGGGATGGCAGGAGGCAGATGAAGGGGGGACAGGGAAGCGTCTGTCCCGAAAAGGGTGTCTGAGAAACTGACAGAAAGCCGCCTTCCAGAAAGGCGCTGTGTCAGATGTGAGAAAGACTACAGACTGCACTCCCAGATGTGGCGACGTACTGAGACAGAACTCAATGAGAAGAAACAAGAAAAGATTGATTTGCTTAGCAGGAGATTTCATCAGAATGCAGGATTTCAAATATCCACTGGACCCACTGAAGCAATCAGATGATATATACATTCCAATCTGAAAAGTCCCAGGAACTTTTGTAATGGCAGATTTTACAATTATCATTATTAGATTATACTAATGCCATACTGACTTGACCCAGACAAATGATCTTAAATCCCAGACAGATGATCTTAAATCTACCATTTACACAGATTTAGTTACCAGCAATGGTGAAAGAGCAGTTTCCACTGACCCAGGTGAGCGCATCTCATCAGCAGACAAGACGTCCACTTCCTGTCATGCTGTAAGCCCCATCCTCTGCACCCTCTTTAGACGCTCATTTCATATCCCACCCAGTGCAGGAAAGTTTATCATCTTCACTGTTAGTCTTTTTAAGTCTCCTAGTATATTAATTGTCTGCATTGCCAGCCCAGCCTTAAGCACAAAACAAGTAAATCAATCATAATATCATATAACTGCAGAGAAGTTAATCACTAAAAATTTTAACTAATGAAATCATAAAACTCATATACTGCCAATTCTGAGTGGCTCTGCCCTCCTGTACGTCTCCTGCCCATAAATTTCTTATAAAAGCTGTAAGCTAGGAAGTAAATGTAGGAAAACTGAAGTGTCCGGAACATTCTAACGCAGGCTGACCAACCCAGTGACCACTGGAAGTAGACCCAGTAACCCCTGCTGCAGTGCTGCTGCCCCCTGCAGGCTCATTTGTGTATCTCCGTGCTGCCAGGTCCCTCTACTGTGGGCTGGAGACGTACGTTTCTCCTGACTGACCTATATCATGACTTAAGAGGCAGGGCCTGATGTGGCAGACCAGGGATGATTCAAAAATATTCCTGGAGCAAAAACACAACACTGTCCAGCTTTAGTACACTGTCCCTTCTGGATCCATGCTGTCCGTCAGGCGAGCAAGTTACTCAAAGCCTCGGGTACACAAAACGCACGCAAAACAAAAAAAGAAAAAACTTTGCCTGTACTTCGCGATGTGAATGGAGAAAGACACAGCAGCAGGACGCAGACGCAGAATTGGCACAACACAAATTCAGCAAAACGGCTGAATAGGAATCAGAAGGAAAGGGCCTGCCTTAGTTATGACACGGTGCTCATGGCTACGGTTAATGGCTTGGCAGGAGAAATATAATCAGCTGGAGGACGCTGGGGGAGAGAAGGTGCTGATTATGGAGGTGGAGGGGCACTGCAGCGCCCCCCTGAGGGCAGAGAAACAGGAGCACAGGTGTGTAAGCAAACCGACGGACGCCTTTTCGTGACCACCCTCACGCAGGCTGCCGGCAGGATTCCACCTGGGGCTACCCCCCTCGCTCCCGCCCATCCTCGTATGGACGGCAGGCTGCATGAACACGGAAGCACGCCATGGGCACGCCATGCACGTGCAACAGTCTGGACGCAACTCGGTCCCCAACGGCATCCGTAAGATCCTTCACACGACCTGAAGGAGGCAATTCAAGCTGCTAGAGTTTGAATTTGAAACGTGCCACTGCTCCAAATTGTCTGGAAACCGGCCTCCAGTATGCTCTGTGTGTGTGTGTGTGTGTTGAGGGGGGAACAGACTGCGTCCTACCTTTGTATGAAGCTTGGCCAGCTGTTTGTCATCCAAGTAGCTCTGGGTGTAGACACGGCGCTTGTATCGGAACTGCGGAGGGACAAACAGAGCGACAACGTTGGTCATCCACAGACATCAAATATTAACAAATTACTATAGATGGATATACTGCAGATGAAAGGGCAGTAAGTTCGTGACAATCAGCACATTTTTCAGTATATGTGGCACTTCAGCGTACTTGCGAGACTTTCCTTGTGCAAAACTGGAAACAGAAGCAAGCTATACCAGGACAGGGCAAAGGAATCAGGATAGTTAGAGCTTGAGCGTGAAGAAGAAAATGTAGAAAAGGAGAGTCAGGGCAAGGAACGGCTTTCAGTGGGGAGCTGGCCCAGGTATCAGGGCCTGGGTGCATGTTCAGGAGCTCGGTCTGGTCACCTGACCTCACCTGGCCCCTCCCACAACTTAGAGAACTGTACCGCGTGTGGAGAAACCATATTTACAAAAGCACTCGGTATGACACCTGCAGTCCACAGCCAGGGTTTAAGAAGAGAGAGGTGTATTTCTCTGAGAGTGTGATGACGAAGAGGCAAGCTTTGGGAGCGTGACAGGTAATCTGTCACGAACCCAACAAGGTTACAAACACTGGCACAAAGCCGTAATAAGGGATAAGCTAATCGGTCATATTTAAAAAGGAGTGCGTTCATACAGACACCAAGCCCTGTGTTATTATGCAGCTTTCAGTTTAACAGTAAGTGTCACTGCTTCATTTTAGCCAGCAGAATAACTTATAATTTAATATAATTCAGGGTAGCTGAAAAACTGGCCCTTGCTCATTTATGGGTCTGGCCACACAATCTATATTTCTACTAGCATTATGACACCAGCCTGTGCAACATCTCGATTCTCAAACAAACCGTCTACATGTTGGTTTTCCCTTGACTCTTTGCATTAAATGTTGGAACATCATTGGTGGGATTGGCTGACATTTGGCCACAACAGCCTTAGCAAGGTTGGATATTGATGGTGGGTGATCAGGGCTCTTCCTGTTTGTCTGGCATACCACCATTAATTCCCTCTAACGAAATGTCTTCAGACCACTGGAGGAAACGTTGATTCGAACCCGCAGCCCTGCTGATGTGAGGTGACAGTGCTATCCACTAAGCCACGGTACGACTGTATAACAAAGGTCACGTATGAGTAAACATGCTCAAAAGCTCAAAGCCCGTGTTCGCTTTGTGTCGTGTCAGTTTAATGGCCGCCTGCATAAAAGAGAACGTCAAAACAACCGTGTCTGCTAGCAGCAGCCCACTGGCAAACAGATGGAGGAAACTCCCGTCTCTGGTTTCTGGGGCTGCCGAGAGCCTAATGTGTCCAGACCTGTAAACGTGTGGGCCCCAGCACTGGCCAAATCGCTCCTCGCTCTCTCACAGTAGAAGTGGCGAACAAACCACAGCCCATGAAGGACGGCTCTTGTAAAGTAAGTGGTCACCTGACTGATGTTCGGAGAGAGTTGCAAGCCATCACGCGGGATTGGTGTGACGGTGTGGACTATCCTCCACACATAACCCGGCCCTACAGCTGTGTACCGGCATTACGGGTGACACCACTCCAATTTGAACCACGAATGGTATGATTTTCCAGCAGTTTTCTCAAAAAAAAAAAAAAAAAAAAAAAATTGGTTCTGTTACCGTCATCCCCAAATAGCTTCAACTAAGCACACTGAATTTAACAACAATAACCTCTTCAAACTGGTCAGGGATGTAAGAGGACACTTGACAATTCAAATTATTTGCACATAAATTCTAGTCAGTATTTTGCTGAATAAATTGCAAGACAGGACACAGTAAAAAAAAAAAAAAAAAAAAAAAAGTCAAACGGCCAGGTAGTCTGTACTTGATTACAGCAGGTCAGCCTGCATCTCCCTCACTTTACAAGCCAAAGTACCTGGATGACATGGTCTGTCTCATCTTCACTGAAGTGACTGGACTGCTTCTCTTTAGATATGTTCCTCTAAACAGACTGAAGCCATTTTTAAAGAGATTCTTAGCAACTAAACGGAAAATCACCGTTTGGGAAACGTAGCTTGTGAAATTCCAGCCATGTGCATCTTCTCTTCGTTAACCACCGTGAGCTAAATACACAAATGAACAGTAGAAAACCGTGAGCGCTGTGAAATAAAGTCAATGTTCTGAAGTGACATACAGTGCCGACATAATATTTTATGTTCCAGAATCAAGTTGTTGCATCTCTATAACAGGCCAGTTTGCACCACTGGGAGTAACCATTTTGGTTTTTAGCTCAGAGGACCTTCTGTGTTGGAGGCCTGCCAGACTTTCTTTTCAGGGCAGCGGAAGCTTGGCTCTTACCTCCAGGTACGGGACGGGCGCCATGGCTGGCAGCGGGTACTCCTTCAGCAGCCGTTCCTCATCCAGGAACTTCCCGGCTTTGCCGTTGTAGGCCGGTTGGAAGAGTCCGTAGTTGAGCACATCCTTCAAGCTCTGATTCAGAGTACACAGGATGCGCTGCTTGGAGGACCAGATCGGAGCCTCCGTGTTGAACCTCATGCATTTCTGGGGGACAGAGAGATGGACCGTGGAAATCACTGGAGGAACAGCTGTATTAATCTAACCAATCAAAAGAAAAGGAAGTTGACGCTCACTAGTTAACTCAAATTCAATATTCCTTGAGTTGCACAGTAACGATAGGTTTGGCTTATAATTAGCAATACGTTATATGAGGTATGTGTGTCACACAGACATCATAAACCAGAAAATTCCCTGCTGAAGTTTGGAACTGACATCCTGGAGCTGACACACCTAGCTCCTGGACCACTGGAGATTCTACTTTAGAAAGCTGTATAATCCAACCATCACCAGTGAGCTTGTGAAGAACCGTTTTCGTGGCATAGTGGAGCGGGCAACCCTGAGCAGCTTACGTGGGACAGTGGAGGGTTATGGGTGTTCACATTCATCACAAACCAGCTTTAATGGGCTGAATCTTAAACCGTCTCTGTGTCCTTGATGGTCTGCTGTGGGCAGGAAGCCGAGATTAAGGGGCCACGTTCCACAAAGGTGCAGATCGGGGAGCTCATAAACAGGCGAATCACGGTCGTTTATTCTGACTGATACAGACGTGGCATTCCCGCACAAGGAGCCTCATTCAAACGTCTATTATTCTCAGCTGGCTCATTTACAGTCATGGAGTACGGAGACGGCTAAAGGAAAAGCAGTAGAAAATGCTCTTTAGGACGGTCACATGCCAGAGGAAAGATGGCAGACTTCAACACACTTCCTGTAAGCTGGAGGACACATTTCCTTCGCTTCCCAGGGATTGCTAAACACAAACACCAGGAAATTATTTCCCTCCCATTCAACTACATTCATTAACTTCTGACGCCATTAAAATCACTTTTAAAAACCACCATTACGGCATGACAATTTTCAAATCTGAATTAATGCAAGGCATCTTCTAACCCCTGCCATGTCTTCCCGTCAATGGCACTACAACAGAGCATCTCCACCTCTTGGGGAAATTTTGCATCTGAAACATGCGGCATTCATGTCATACAAGAAATGCCAATATACAATTTTCAGCCATTTAAGTGCCTTTGTTGACTGAATTATTCCTTCTTGAATTGCTATTGGAAACATGACCAGCATAGAACAGACGGAAGATTCAAAAATGAATTCAGAGATAGCAGTGAGTCACATGACAAACAATTTAACCATGAATGTCAATGAAGATCAAGAGCTGAGATGGTAATGGATGGTAATCTTGATTCAAAGTGTAAAGAGATGACTGCAGTGGCGATAAAGTGGGGCTTCTCTGGGATCCACCAGAGTTCCGTTTTTTTCTACATCCGAATGAGCTCTCTGCTAGGTTTTTGAAGATGATTCCTGAGAAGAAATATCTACAAAATAAGCAATTGTGCTGGCACAATTGCTTTTAGTAGTGCTGTCTTCTCACTATCAAAACTTATATCAGTAATACCCAAAGGCCTTTCCAGAGGAATGTTGTCATTTCTAATTGTCACATTCCTAATAGCATCTTTGTTCATGTTTTTAGTTAAGAGAGTGAAGGAATCAGCCAGACATCAAAAATACGACCGGAATGCATTTTGTTACACACAGCATGTCTGTTTACTTTATTAAACACACTCATATTGTTTCATCATAAATGCTCCTGCTTCAATTAAGAGGCTAATATATCTGAATGGTCATTGAAATAACACTTCAAAAATTCACAGCATGTTTTTATTAAGCACAGAAAGATGACAAATTCAAGCCACTAAATCATTGTCATTATTGATACTGATCTTGTTCAAAATTTCCCGTCTTTGGCTCCCCCTTTGGTAGACATTAGGCAGTGCAGGCAGAGACAGCTGACTTCTAGTTTCAGTGACAAAATGCCAAGCAGCTCATCCCCATCTGCGGCGCAGGGGATCGAGGAGGCGATCACATCCACACGACCGCCGAGCCGTCTGGGTATGGACTGGCAATCTACAGCCCATTGGGGGTCCAGGAGTAAAATCACAATCGAGCCAGCAGCACTCAAACTGCACGCGGATGTGGCTCGGCCCCTCGCACCCAAGACCTCTGACTCCCATGACCTGCTCATTCAAGCAGCACCAGAGAAGCACCGCTGGTCAAGTTGGTGCCACGAAACTCTGTGATGCGAGGTTATTAGTAGGGGCCTTGCTGGAAAGCTACGGTAGACTCTGGCACTCCCGGATGAGGTACCCCCCCACCACCTGCCAGCCCCGGAGAGAAAGCATTGACTTCCACCAGCTTGGCCTCATTAATGGCTGTCAGCGCAATGAGCCCCCTGTCGGCAGGCTGTTAGGGTATCTGCATCACCATAGCTCACCAACTGCGCTCTCTTGCATGGCCGTGTGTGTGTGTGTGTGTGTGTGTGTACACTCGCATCTTGTTCATCTGCATGCGGATAAATTAATTAGTGTGCTGCCATCAGATCTTTCTTCCTTAACAGCATAATCCCTGAAGATAATATTTTGTGATTCATGTTTCTCTAATACCCCTCGACTGCAGAAGTGCAAGCAGATTTGCCTTATATGTATATTTGCCTAATTTGCATTTCAATACACAGTCTCAGAAAGTTTATGAGATTTTTTTAATACCCTTTCTATATAATGGCCTGTGACCTTTGATCTTTCATTTCCCGCAGACTTCGATAATGCATCCACAGAGCAGGCTTAAAAGCTTAAAAAAAAAACAAGAACAACAACAAAGGTTTTTTTTCTTTTCCCCCCTCCAACCCTTTAGCACTACTGCCCATCTCTGAAAGCTGAGCGTACAGTCAGTCTGACAAAGGTTAGCTAAAGGATTCAGGGAGTCTTCGCTGCCAACCTCCATTCCAACCTGGCCATAAAGAAGAACAAAGATGGGCGTCAGCAGACTTGAGAGGTTATGTAACTGGAGTAGTTGTGTGGCAGCGATAGTTTATTAGGTGTCCCACTTTGCCGTCAGTTTTGCCATTTTCGTGCGGCTGACGAACCGGGTCGCTTTACTGAAAATTAACGAGCCCCTTATGAAAGAGCGGAAAGGGGGCCGTCCGCTCTCCGTCTGGCCGAACGTCAACGGGATGGTCCGTTTGCACATGAATTGATCATGAAAGCAACTGCTTGACTTTCATCACAGCCAGACTGAAATAAACAGCCCTGGAAACGTCATCCGACTCCCAGGTGTCATGCTAATGAAAAGCTGGATATATGGCTTTTCTTTGGAAGAACGCTGATGAAAGCCAGGGAACATTCTGGAATCGAGAATCTGACAGAGCACCTTCCCATGACTCTGGGGGGTGTCGAGGGCGGGTTCATTTTTCGGGGCCACCGTGTTCTGTGGCTGTTTCATGATAGTGTGATCACGGTACCATCATGAGGGTGGAAAATTCACTACGAAGCAGCTCCACAACAATTTATCTTGAAGGTAAGCGTGTTTTTTTGCCCCGGACAAAAAGCAATGAAGGCGGATCAAAGAAGAATGTGTAGCTATCGATTCTTAGCCAAATTGACCTTTGACCTTTTGACACCTGCCATTTTAAGCGTAGCTGTCTGTTGTAAAATAAAGCTGAGATGCGAATTGTTTCCTTGCCTCTGGGGATGCAAGAAAAAGCAATAATAGAGGAAGCAAATTGAGGCAGTGGATGACCATCACGGTCGAGCCTTCGTCCGTGCTGCACGGCATGGAGGTGAAGAAAAACATGGGCAATAAATTAAATGCTGAGTTTCCACAAACCCGCAACCCCACAATCAGGCTCTGGACAAGGAGTTGGATGACAGGTGGATGGATGAGTTTGCACGAGGCACAGATTTATTTACGATGCGTTGAGACTCACTACAGACTCTTTGCCATCATGTGGCAATGTAGAGCCTTTCCTATCACTGTAGAATAAAATCACGCACTGAAAATCACCCCCCTTTTTCCAAAATAAGCCTAATTGTTTTTCCATCCAGGTCGATTAAACTCATTTATTTTTTTAATTGTTTTGAGTGAGGATTCTGCAGTTGCTGCACCACAGCTGGGAGTTAGCTATTGCAAAAATGAGCTCTTATTGTCATTTTTATTTACTTGATTAATTTTCCCAGTGTGACAAATGCAGTCTCATTCACCTTTAGCACATGAAAATCTAAGCTTTTGTACTCAGCTAGACAGCCCCTGTTGTCACAGCATGACAGACACGGTATCAAAGGCAGCCTATGTCTGGATGACAGGACAGCTCATTCTGGTCAGGATCATGGGGGCCTGGCGTACACCCGGGAAAGGATGCCAGTCCATCGCATGGCACATATATGCACATTCACATGAAAACATACACCACGAGTGATTTAGAGACGTCAACTCATCTAAGGGCAAGTCCTTGACCTAAAAAAAAAAAACCTGAAGTCCCAGGAGGAAACCCATGAGACACGGGGAGAACATGCCAACTCCACGCACACACAGCGGAGGTGGAATCTAAACCCCCAGTGGGTCTCCCACGTGACACACCTAAACTGGAAACCAGTCTAAATCTCATACATAAAACAAAGGTATTCGGAGTTATTATTCCGAAATGAGAACGTATCAAGTTTATTTCAAACGGCAGAGTTATAAGACGCCATGGTTAACATTGTGAAATGATTCAAATTCACTTAAAGCTCAGACACCTTATAAATTTTTCAGCTAGAACAGACTGGTAACACCTCAAAAGCTCAACCAGCTCAACCAGCCACTAGCCTGTTCTGTCTTCATTGCCTTCATGCCATTCCATGTTTGTGGTGTCTCGGTAACAACAGACGATCTATTTTACATGGTTCATTTAGGAATCTACTCCTTCTGGCGTTTCAGTAGCTCTTCTGATGTCAGGCTTTTACAACGTTCTCTAATGGACCATGTGACTTGCATTTGTTACCGGCCCCTCATCGGATACTCAGCCTAGCCGCACTTAACCCGAAGTCGTTTCCTTGACAGCTGTATGCTTGTGGCGTATTTACCTCACCATACGTGGCTCTGGTCAAAATCCTCTGCAAAATAAACTGTATTAACGTGCTGAAAACGGTAACAGTAATGCACTTGCACTGCACCAAAAGAGGAGCATATCAGACCACAGAACAAACTACTGCACAGTTGAAAAGCGCCCTTAATTTTTGTGTATAAATTGAGAATAGGACTCTAAAAACATCAGCCTCTCAGCCTATCAGTAACCCAACAAGCTTGTGACCTCTACTTTACAATTCTCAAAAATCTTTGCAGTCCTATTGTATAAGCCCAATACGAACAAGAATTGTCACTGGTGATCGCAGCATTGATTGGTTAGTTCAGGATACACCCGCCCACCACAGGTTTTGAAGCCTCATTTAGCACCAGCATTGACTGGCTAATTCATGATACATTCATCCACCACGGGTTTTGAAGCCTCATTTAGTGCCAGTATTGATTGGCTAGTTCATGATACACTCGCCC